>RJWM01000901.1:0-60500 GCA_004363535.1 Dasyprocta punctata | reverse complement strand
AATAAAGATTTTTGACTGCATGTCCTTGATAAAGTGTTATAAACTTATTTGATTCTGGTGGGTATGTACACATGTTTAGTTATCTGATTAGGTGAACTATTGAGTCATTCAACACCCTGTATGAAGCTCTCTTCTTACCTGTACCTCCCTTCCCTCCTCCTGTGTCTCCATTTCCTATGCTATCTCCCTGGAAGAGCGTCCTCCAGCCAGTCATTCAGTTGCTACACATTTTACTACCAACACAGCTGAGCTGAGCCTCTCTATGTCTCTCCTTTGCCTCTTCAGCCCAACACCAACCTCCTGGCCTCCCCCTCAGTGTCTCTCCCCATCTCCCTCTCTCTCTGTCTCTCTCTCTCTTTCCTTCCTCTCTCCACCTACTGTCCTGTTTCTAAGTACGATGGGCTTCATTGCTCCAATTTCCTAATGAATTCTATCTACTAACAGCCTAAGTGCCCACTGCAATATAAGGAGGAGGGAAAAACATCCTTGAATAAGCAGTCAGTGTTTGCATCAAGCCTGCCAGACCTTTGTCTGGGGCAGTGGAGTCCTGCTTCTATACCGATGCTGACTTGTTCCCAAAAAATAAATATGGAATTTTAGCATGCTATCTTCATGTTTGCTACAATCTGTTGAAAGCCCACTTAGGATCCTTACCAGTGACAATTTATAATTCATGAGCAGAAAAAAAGCTTTTATATTTCTCAAACAAGGCTGTGTACCTGGGTTCAGAAAAGGCAGTGTAGATGCTATGGTCTGCCTATAGTTTGTCTGTAAAAGGTTCATGTGCAGGAATCTTGGTCCCCAGCCTGGTGGTGTTGAGGTGGTAGAACCTTTAAGAGGAGAGGCCTGGTGGGAGGGGATCAGGTCAGGGGACTCCACCATGCTTTGATGCAGACAGAGCCCTCAGCAGACATTCCCATGCTGCTTGAACCCTCCAGGCACCAGAATCATGAGCCAAACAGACCTCTTTACTTTGAGAGATACTCAGCCTCAGGCATTTTGTCATAGCAACACAAAATGGGCTGACAATGGATTATTATTTTAAAACTTTAAATATTTAGAAATATTTGCTTAAACAATTAGAAGATTGTGTTAGTTGAATGCAGACAGGATTCAAATCCTGGCTACATCACTTACTACGTAGATCTCTGAGCATTTAATCTTTCTAAGCCTCAGTTTTTCACACCTCAAATAGGAACACAGTACTGGCATCCACACCAGAGTTACTGCAAAGATGAAGATGATGTGTGTAGAGTGCATGTGCACTGTGATATTTTATGAAAGGTAGCAATCATCACCTGTCAAGGCTTTGAATGGAGAAGGGGTTACTTACATACTTTTTTATATTATAAAGAGTCCAAAGAGTCAGCTATGACTTTTTCCTGAAAGGAAGTAAAGAGTAGATAAAAATAAATTAATATAAATTGAAGGCTATGTTCCACACAAAGCTATGAAACAGGCAGAAATACCTTCTTTCTACAAGTAAAAAGAATTGAGCCACAGAGAAGATTCTAGACAGCCTACTTTTCAAATATACGATATTTACTTTCTGGAAGTCTTCAAAGTTGACACGCTGAGTCCTATAGAGCTGAAATAAAAGATATACTGTGTAATTTGGGATTTTTGTTTTCCTTTTCATATTTTAAATAATGGATTTCATGCCATATAATTCATATCTCAAAAATTCACCCCTTTATAGTGTGTGATTTGTGATTTTAATATATTCATAATTTTTGCAGCCATTGTCATTATCTTAATTTACATTTCCATTGTTCATGAAATGTTTCATGCCCATTAATGGTTATTCCCATTTCTCTGTCCTGCCAGTCCCTGGCAACCACTAATCTATTTTCTTTTTCTATGACTATTCGTATGGTGGACATTTCAAATAAATGGAATCTTATATGGTCCTTTGTGACTAGCTTCTTTCTTGTTAATGTTTTCAAAGTTCACACCTCTGTATATTTTACTTATTACATCATACTGATGTATCACATTTTATTTATCCATTCATTAATGGATGGGGATTTGGATTTTTTTCCATTTTAACCATCGTGAATTTTGCTACAATGAACATTCATCTATGAGTTTTTTATTTTGACACATTTTCTTTTCTCCTCGGTGTACACCTAGAAATGGAATTTCTGGATCACTCTATTTTTGTCCTCATAATAAACTGCTAGATATTTTCCAAAGTGACTGTACCATTTTATATCCCCACCAACAATGTATGAGGTGGTGGTCCAATTTTTCCATGTCCTTGTCAATGGCTGTTATTGTCTGTCATTATGACAAACACGGGTATCCTAGTGGGTGTGAAGTGATATTTTACTGTTGTCATTGTTTTACTAATATAAATAATTTTTGGAGCATTTTAAAGTTTATAGAAAAAATGCAGAAATATAGTTGATGTATTTTCCCCACCCCATCCTTTGCAGTTTCCCCTATTATTAACATCTCAAATTAGTGTAGTATATTTGCTACAGTTAATTAGCCAATTTTATGTATTATTGTTGATTGAAGTGTATGTTTATGGTACAGTTCATTCTTTGAGTCATACAGTTGTGTATTTTGACAAACACATAATTTCATGTAACAGCCATTACAGTATCATTTAGGATTGTTTCACTACCTAAAAATTTCTTGTGCTTCATTCTTTTATTTCTTTCCCTTGGAAGGAAACCCTGTTTCTATACTCAGTAGTTTCACTTTTTCTGCTGTTATAGATGGAGTCATACAGTATACAGCCCAATCAGAAAGGCTTTTCAGTTAGCAAATACGCCAGTGAAGTTTTCTGCATGTCTTTTGTTTGTTTGTTTGTTTGTTTGTTTGTTTGTTTTTGAGTGCTGGAGCTCTAACCAAGGCCTTGCATATGCTGGACAAACGCTCTACCACTGAACTATCCTCCCCAGTCCTAGACATTTAGAAAGACATGTGTATTACTAATAATCCATAGTATAGATGATGAGCATAACACAGACTTTTCACCCATTGCTCTGTTGAGACCCATCTTGCTCACTCCCAAGTTTTGGCACTTATAAATAAAGCCACTATAAACATTCATGTGTATGACATAAATTTTCAACTCATTTGGACAAATACCTGTGAGCACACTTGCTGGACCATATGATAATAGTATGTTAGTTTCGCAAGACACTGGAAAACTGTCTTTTAAAATGGCTCTAACAAAGGTAAATCTGGCTGAACAAGGGCTAAACTACCATTCTGCATTCCCACCAGCAATGAGAGTTCCAGTTGCTGTTTATCTTCGCCAGCCTTGACGTTGCTAGTGATTTGGATTTTAGCCACTCAAATAGATGTGTAGTGGTAATTCATGTTGTGTCAGTGTCCAGCCCCCTAATGACATATGATGTGGAGAATCTTTTCTGTTGCTATTTTCTATCTGTATACCTCCTTAAGTGAGGTGTCTGATCAGATAGATCTTTTGCCTTTGTTTTCCTATCATTGAGTTTTAAGAAGTTACTTATAGATTGTCTGTTATGTTATTTTGCAGCAGTAGTTTTGCATTTTACATTTAGGTCTATCTACAAAGCATTTTTAGTTAATTTTTGTAAAAGAGGTAAAGTTTGTGTCTAGGGTTATCTCACCCATGTCATAATCCTTCTGTTGTTCTGGTACTATTTGTTGAAAAGATAACTGTTTCTCCCGAGTTGCCTTTGCTCCTCTGTCAAGGATCAGTTAATTATATCCATTTGGGTCTATTTCTTGACTCCTTGTTCTATTGCATTGATTTATGTCTGTTCTGTCACCAGTATCACAATGTCTGTGTCACCGTAGCTCTGGAGTAAGTTTATTGGGTACTGTCAGACCTGCAACTTTGTTCTTTAGTTTGACTTGACTATTCTGGTTCTTTTGCTTTTCCACATAAATTTTAGGAAAAATTTATTTATAGCTACAAAATTACTTACTAGGATTGTGTTCAAACTATAGATCAACTTGGGAAGAACTGATACCTTGATGATATTGAATCTTCTTATTGCTAAACATGAAATTTAGATCCATTTATTTGCATCTTCTCTAATTTCTTCAGCATCTTGAAGTTTTCTTCATATAGATTTTATGCATGTTTCATTTATTTGTACCTAAATGTTTCTTCTTTTCAGTATTAACATAAATGATTTTTTCTGCAAATTTCAGTTGTTCATTGCTGAGATACAGAAGAGCAGTCAACTTTTTTTATATTGACATTGTACTCTACAAACTTTCTATAATCTCTTACTAATTCTATTTGGGTGTTTTTTTTTTTTTGGTGTTGTTGTTGGAAGCACATTATTTTTTATGTGTTTCTTAAATCAGTTAGAATGGGAAGAAAAATCAATTAAACAACAAGCAAATTGAACACTGATATAGTGCAAATGGGTCACATAACCACCCAAAACAAAAGAGAACCTGAGAAACTTGTTCATGTCTTTGATTGTGTCCTCTAAGACAGAAGGAAGCAACACCAAAGGAATCCTGATGTCTTTTCAGAAGATTTGTTTATGGCAGTTGTATCAGTGAAACTGTGAAATTAATTTAAGTGCATGTTAACTAAATAAATATGCTGATGCTGTTGGGAACCATGTGCTCACTGTGGGAGGGGCAGACACAGAGAAGAAATGGAGTGAAGTGAGGAGTGTCTTGGCATTGAAGATGCCAGTTTAAATTCCTAGTTTCTAATAGGATACAAATATGTGCATGTGTGTGCTTATATCACAGATGGATTTCCAGTTCTGATGGCTGAAAGAACTTAGAGACAAACAGGCTGTGGGCCCACCTGGCTCCCAAACCTTGTTCTCTGGCACCTTTCTCCACTAAACAGAGTGTGGGGCTCCTTGCAAAGTGGCTGATTTCAAGGCTCTGACCAAAAAAAGTACAAGATGGGCCCAGAATATCTCCTTATGCTGGAAACTAAAGAGGTACTAAAATAAGTAAGTCTTGCATGTCAAAAAGACAAACAAGTGAACTTGAAAGAGCTTTCAATGATCAAGTCTGGATCAATTTGAGCATCAAAATAATTAATAATAATAATAAATTATAAACCACTGAAAACTAGGAATCCTTTTGTTGTAAAATATCAAGACAGGCTGTAGAGATATATTGGACTGAAGGAGACTAAAGAAACATGGTAAGTGAATGCAGTACTATAAGGTAGATCTGTACTGAAGGAAAAAATATGCTACAGAAGACACTACTGGATCATTTAACAACATTGAAATACAGATGATAAAGCACAGTATTGTATCATTGTTAAATTTCCTGCAAGTTGCCAACACTGTTATTTAAAGGAGTCTTCTTGTTTTTGTTAAAAGTATACTTTGAATTATTTAAGAATAATGAGCCATATGTTCAACTTACTCTCTGATGATTCAGAAAGACAATTCACATATATTATGCATCTATGGATGGGTGCATTATTTTGTATGCCCATGATAAAATGAACCGGGCAAAGTCAGTAATTGATGAATCTGTATAACACATGTAGAGTTTCTTTATAATATTCTTGCAATGGTTCTATAAGCTTGGAATTCTTCCAAATAAATAGTTTTTTAAAAGTTGGCATTCAGCGTACACAAAAATTTAAGGGTAATAGAGTAGATTTGTGTAAGTGGAAGATATGGTAATGCTGAATGTTTTGGAGGACTGTCATATGGAAGGAAGATTAAAACTTCGAATTTAGCAGGGCGTGGTGGTGCACGCCTTTAATCCCAGCACTCGGGAGGCTGAGGTAGGAGGAGCGTTGTGAGTTCAAGGTTGGCTTGGGCTACAACATGAGCACAAGCCCGGCCTGAGCTACACTGTGCGACCCTGCCTCAAAAAACCAGGGCTGAGAGTTTGGCTCAATGACTTAAGCATGAGGTTGCGAGTTCAATCCCTGGTGCAAAAAAAAAAAAAAAAAAAAAAAAAAAAACCTTCAAATTTAACTAATTTGCTGATGGTTTTCAAGTATTCTGAAAGTCAAAGCCACAACAGCATGCCTGGGAATGGTTTGCTGCAAGCCCTCAATCTCATCTAAATCTTCTATTTTCTTTCAGGTGAAGAGACTGGTCCTCAAATCCTAGTATGTAAGATAATGAAAGGTGTAATGTGTGTTTATATCAAAACCACACCACTTTTAATGAAAAAAATGCTAATATCCACACATTTGTACTTCTGTACAATTTGGAGTAATATATAATTTTAAGCTGTTTACAAATAACATGTAATGCTTCAAATATTACATAAGGTTGATATTACATTTCTAGCAGAAATAAATATATTGCACTTAAAAAGAACTTCGTTAGATGTTACTTCATAGTATTAGGCTTATAACTTTTTTTTCCATAAAATATTTCCCATACCCATCCCCCCACCCCCAACACACACACTGCATTATGGTGACTGTTCTCACACAATCCATTAAGCAAATGAAGACACAGCAAACAAAAAAACTGTGACAGTCTACTGAAGAGGCTACATCCAATTTCATCCTTCTGGAAATAAAAGAACTCTTTTATGCTTCTGAAAATTAAAAAAAAAAAAAGCTAAATGCAGTATGTGAATGTACCAGAAGTAAAATACAACACATTGTACTTTTGTCCAGATGTATTATTCCACAAAAATGTTTTTATTTTCTTATTTCCAGGGTATGGTACTATAAAATGGTGGGGATTAAAATTATTTGAAGGACAGGCAGGGGGAAAAAGGCTGGAAAATACTTTTGGATTATGTGCCTACCAAATACTTATAAATGAATCTTTCTATATTTAAGCATGCCCAAGAAAGATAAGTGTTGGGATATTTTATAGCTGGCATAGACTAGTAAGTATTAAAGAGTTTTATGATTTTTCTAAATTTTTAAGAGTTTTTAGCCTTTCCTTTGCTGGCTTACAAAAAAACTTCTTTCATTTTAAAGCAATATAAAAATTCATATAAAAATCTACCTTCCTCAGGCACAGCTCTCTAGAGGAGCAAGCTGAAAAATCTCTCTAGTGTTTTGTCTAGATTTGGGGCATAGTATTGTCTTATTTTAGTAACTATCAATCCCCTGCCCATTTAACAATGAAAATCATTTTCCTTAGTCAATGGAAGATTGAATAAAAATAGTTTTCTTGCAATATGTTACCCTGTACATTATAGAACTGATTATTTGGAGCTTTAGTTACTGAGTCAATGCTAAGCTTGTCTGTGTATTTTTATTTTGCAGTAGTGGGCATTGAACCTAGGACCTTCTCACTGAGTGAATCCCCAGTCCTTTTCATCTTTTGAGAAAGAGTATCTTGCTAAGTTGCTCAGTTGTCCAGGCTGAGCTCAGACAGAGTGCTGAGACTACAGGCATGCACCACCATACCTGGTGACATCTGTGATTTTAATAGGGGGATATTCATTCTATGCACTTTGAAGGTGATTTTCCTCACTATAATTCAAATTTATATAAGCCAGCCAGCCTAAAAAGCTCATGTGTGATACAGAGATGACGTAAATATCGTAGCAGCTCTCCCAGAGATCCATAAGTAGGGTGTGATGATGATGCTTGACATCTAAGTCTATTTCTTGGTTATTTCTATTTTTGTTTGGGGCAGAGGCTGGAGCAACAAAATGATGGAGATGGGGATCAAGGTGGAGGGAAGCAGATATTGAAATATGTAGCTCCTACAAAGCACTTTGGCTAGATGAAGAATCATTATCAGGAGGCTTAACACAATGTACTTTGTGCCCACCCAGTAGGACTGATGGGCCTTACAGACGTTATACCTTTGCCATAAACTCAAATAAGCCAGCAACACGACACAAAGTCATGAATCTAGACTGCACTGCCTAATTTTTTGTAGTATCTTAGATGCAAGCTAAGTATATTTACCTGTGCAATGCTAAGGGTTGTCAGAAGAGGGGGGAAGATTTACTAAATAATTAAAAAGAATTACTGAACTTGGAATTATTGATAAGTGTTTAAAAATGAATCGCAAATGTAGGACCTACTTAGTTTTGAACTAATTTCTTGAAGTTCAGTAAAGTGGGTCTGGCAGGTGCTCCTGTCTGCGGCAGCACCTCACGTTGGCAGTATTTTTTGTTACTGTAATAACCTTAGAGGAAAAAATCCTGAGTTTATTTCAAATAACTCATGGTTGTTATTAAATTATTCAGTCAGCTTTCCTATAAACTATCTGATTCTAGCAGTCAATTTTGGGAGGACAGACTTTGAAATTTCACAAACTAACCACCCTACCAAGGAGCTAATTAGAACCAAGAGCCACCGTAGCCCAGAAGAGCCAGTGGGTATATCTCCCATCCCTGTAGCTACAGCAACTGTGGTTCAGTTCAGCTGTTTCCCTTGTGCTTCTTCTTTCTGGTTCAGGTGATGTCTACACTGAAAGACTTAATTCAGAATTTCAGGTCTTATTTTCCCAAGAGTATGCTTCACTTTTCTGTAAGTGGTCTGCTTATCACAGTTTCCAATTGTTTAACAAACACAACAAAGTGATACAGTCAGGAAACACTGGTACGGAACCATATTTAGCAAAACATTTGTAAATACAGATGAGAGAGTTGTCAAAATAGAATTAAAATAATCCTTTCCTTCTCTTTGAAAAGAAAATCCACAGATTCACTTTAGTAGACTTTAGGAGATGGGGAATTTATCAGGGTATTGGATAGCATAGTATAAAATAGCATCTTTTGTTATTTCTGCTTTAAGCAGCAGTGCTGAATCCAAAGGGGCAGTGACAATACACCAACTATTAAATATTAAGCCCTGATCCTATCTCTATGGGTATTTATTTTAAAATACTGCTCATAACTGCCTTTTTAAAGAAATATACATCTATACATTGAAAGCAAACTACCCATGGATGCTGTATAACATGCAAGAAGCTACAGATGAACCTATAGTGTTTGGCACAGGACTTTAAAATACTTGGCTAACATATCCATGGTCCTTTGTAAGTAAACTTTGGGATTCGGTGGAGGATGGTGTGTCCAAAATCCAAAAACAGCACCACATAATCAGGATGTGCCATGACGTGTGCATCACAGTAAAGGCAGTTGATATGGAAAAGGCTAACATTAACACAACCAAATAAAATCCCACGGGAGTCTGATGTGATAAGTATATTGCATTTACCCAAAATATACTTCTACTGTCAGTAGCAATATTTGCCATCTCTTTTAACAGATTCAATATTTTTGCAGTAAGAAAGGAATAGAATAGAAATGACATACAAAAATTAAACTAGAGTTTTGGGGAAATTTGCTAAGAACACAGATTACGTTCTGTGGCTGGAATGCATTATGTCCAAAGTTGAAAGATTATTAACTTCATTAAGTCCCTTTATTAGGGTAATGAACTGTTGCAAATGACCAAATGTGTTTACCCTGATTGGAAATGCTAAGATACACATGATTAAAAAAAATAACATATGGGTTATATAGAACCTTATAGAACTAAAGTATAATTAACTACTATTATACACATTAAGGGAAGGCTTAAGAAGATATCACTAGTTAAAAATAAAGTGGACAAAGCTTTAATTTACTTATAAGAACTGCCAATGTGTCAGCCAGGCAGTCACTGAATTAACATGCAATTTCATATTAGGGACTTAGAAAAATGGTAACACAGTAAGAAAACAGGATGAATTAGCTACACAGCCAATGGCTACTCATGGGCACACATTAAATTGTGGCTATCCAGGCATTGAAATGGTCATTCTGAAATCCCTTGGTCAGCGGCAGTGGCAACAAAGCAGATGTATCAAAAATGAGAATTTGGCCCAATTCACTAAAGTCTCCCAAAGCTGAAGGGGACCTGGAGGGGCCTTATGCTTCCATGGCAGAGAAACTCCTTTGGAAAAGGACAACTATCCTTTTATTGCAGTTGTGAGAAGCAAGCCCCACGCATCACACACAGAGGCTGTGCAGTACTCTCAGTGGATGGATCAGAAGAATGCAAACCTCAGTTCTGCACAGGAACACAAACAGTCCTTGCTTTAGCATTGTATTTGGAAGATTTTTCCTCTATCACTGGCAAGTAGCTGCAAGGCAGAGGGGTAGGATGAAAGAAGACAAGATTGAACACCAAGTTGGTTGAGTATAGGTCCATCAGTATTGCAAGAAGAACTTGGTAAAGGCAACACCACATCTTCATCCACACAACAGGACGCATCAATTATTTCACCTCCTTCCCCGGTGAACTAATGTAAAGGAAATGAAACATGCTTAAGATACAGCACTACAAATATTTCTCTATGGGTTCCCATTTCCCATAGGTAGAAATGGACTGAAGTTAGTCATATGGTCAGTATTGCCTCTTGGAAGAGTCTTTTAACCTGTGGAAAGCAGAAAGAAACCTATACACATTGATTTTATACAATATTGCAGTAACATGGCATTTTTAGCCACTAAGATTAATGCACTTTAAGATTTGTCTGTCTTGTATTATTAAGTTTTCTGCATAAATTGATATGCTATTATTTGCAAGACTTAGGTTGGCTAAGAACTTTATAATGATTCTCTCCTGAACCCAAGAACTATCTCCCAACTACAGATGAATCCTGGTTCACAGTGCATTCCTATAGCAGTAGATTTTATCGTGAGTCTAGCTCTCCTCTTAAATAGGTCCCATGTTTCCTAGAGATCACCTGCTTCAACACTGCATATCCCACCCACCCAACCCTGTCCTATACTTCTATACCCACTTGCGCATTCTGGATCTAGATGCTCCACTTCTGGAAGAGTCATACAAACGGTGTCATCACGGCGGAGGAATGGCGCAGTCCTTGGATGGCAGCATAGGGCCCCTGCTGGAAGTAGTGATGGTACCTTGGCATGTGGAAGGAAGGGAAAGTAGGGCCGCTCCCCTGCATGGAGGTGGCAATGGCAGATGGGGTCAGAGGCATCCCCAGGCGGCTGTAGGGTGGCAGAGAACCCTGTATAGGGTGCGGAATGGGTGTCGCTATGGATGCTGTGCTGGTGCCAAGAGCAGTCAGGGATTGTGGGTGCTGAAATCCAGGAAAACTGGAAGAAGATGATACCCAGGAGCTGAGCGACAAGTTGTCAGATGTTGTAAAGGCTGACCCTGTAAGGAAGAGGACTCATTAGCCTGGAAATGCTATTTCAGTATAGATGTCCAAGACAAAATCCCTTTATTTTCAAAAACATTTAACAGATCTGCAATTGAAGAACACAAACATCCATGAAGCTTGTCAGAAGGTAAATCTACCATTCTTGATAGGAAGATAACACTTATGTCCTGCATGGAAAAAGGAATTTATTAAATGGAAAAAGACTTAACTCACTCAATGCCTGCATGTTCCCAAAGTAGCCCAAACACTGGTGCCCTTCTTATAGGCACTAAGCTGATTCCCTTAAAAGGAAGCCATTGTGAGAACCTGTAAGAGTAAGTTTTCCTACATAGCAACATTCAGAAATTTAGTTTTTTTTTAAAAAGAGTTTTAAGAGTTTTTAAGAATTTTAAGAGTTGACACTGAACTTGGATTGCGTGGTAAGAATGTCCTATTCTGTAACTATGTTATTCCATATTCTGGACATAAAACAATCACAGAAATTCTCTTGCTGTAGGCACATTGCAGTTGCCAGCATGGGGTGCCTCTGGGCTCTTCCCTGGGCTTCTGTGCTAGGTGCAGGGACTCCTCTTAGAGACTTTTTTTTCTCCTCAAGACTTTGCAACAGAGAAATTTTGTTCAGTTCTGACTCTCTTTCTTGGGCTTACTGTTTCTACAAGAAACTTTTCACTAGCACAATCTTCTTTTAAAGGTGTTTTCACTCTGATCTTTGATCTGAAGGAGACATTCCTAATTTGGTGAAATAGATACATTCCCTGATTTTCAGATTATAAAGTTGGAGTTCACAAAGGTTATGGAACTGCCCCTTACCAAGGTGCAACAGTTCTTTCATAGTAGTAAACTCAGACAGGTACCTCCTAAGCCCTGACTCAAAGGCTCAATGTCCTTTTAGTAGAAAACCAGAACTTCAGGTAGCAAAATCATTTATAACTCAGGTAAAATAATGAAATTTGTGAAGTTCAGAGGGTTGTCACCTTCTGAAAAGGCCAGGTCTCCTTTCATGGCAATGTATACCCTGAGGAACATACACACCTTCATTCTCCTTGGGGTGCCTTACCTCGATTTGGGGTTGTCTGGCTCTCTTCCCCCAGGACATCCTCTTCTCCTCCATAGGTGCGGATGGGCGAGCGGGCATAGGAATGCTTCTGGATCAAGCTCTCCACACTTTCCCTGGGTGACAGAGTGACATGCAGGAGCTCACTATGAAGTCAAGCTCTCAGAGTTGGAGAGGGGCCTTAAGGATAATTCACTATGCAGTAAATCCACTCCCAGGAGAGGTAACATTCAAAATTTGTCTATTAATTCTGTTGCAGTGTGACTCCTCGGACAGGACTCCAAGTGCATGAATGCAAGCAAACCCAACTGGGGAGGGTGAGGGCAACCCCCTGAGGCCCTACAGAATGAAGGACACCAAGGTGAACAAGGCCACAGGAATACAGAATTTAATAATATGGAAAAAAAACCCTAATGAATGAATTTACTAAGCAGGACAGCAGTAAATCTTCCTACTGACTCCATCAGCTAATGAAGACGAAACAAAATACTCAGCTGATCCAAGCTGCATCGGTTTGACATTTGACAAAATATTGGCAAAAAGTTCAAAATAGCTTCATAAAAAGATTCAATGCTCTGTAACAAACCAAACAAATGCATAGAGTACATGCCTGTCTTAGTTACTTTCCTTGTCTCTAGGACACAATACCCAACAACTTAAAGAAAGAGAGGTTTATTTGGTCTCACATTATAGAAGATTCAGAATGCATGGGCGGCAGCATGATAGAGGGCCCTGGGCAGAGGAAAGCTGCTCATGTCATGGCACCCAGGAAGCGGAGAGACAGAGAGATGAAGGTAGGAAGGGAGAAGGGAGATGCACCCTTCTAGGACACACCCCACGGATGCACCCCTTCCAACCAGGCCTCTATCAGACGCCACCTCTTAACATCACATTTAGCTTTGCTACCTCCATAATCCAGTCACCTCTGGGGGGACATCCAGAAGTGAACATAACAATGACAATACGGAGAGTTTGAATAATAGACACTTTTGAGATTTATGTTGACTCGAGACTTAAAAAATGACAGGAAAACTATGAAGGAAATAGAAATGGCTATTAAAAAATTTAGAGCACCCCCACCACAAAATGAGTATGTTGTCTTTGTAGAGAGACTTCCTCTTGCAACAGAGTCTATGAGCCAAAGGATGTGGTTGATTTTAAAAGCAGAAATTACTTTGGTATTGGACAATCGGATCTGCTGCTATTTTTTAAAAAGTCAGCAAGATCATAGCCAAATATGTTATTTTTCAAACATGTATCCTGGTAACGGATTATTTTACTTTTTATTAGTACATGTTTGCAGTATGTGAAAATAGTCGTGGCCTGTAGATCATTGAATTAGCCATGATAGGACAAGAAGAGGATGAAAATTTTTTTTTGTTGTTTCAAATGAGGAAGGACAAATCCAATACTGCATTTCATAATGAAATGATAAAGAAAACAAATAAAGTGCTACAACTATTTTCCAAAATGTAACTCTTAGCAGTTCACATAGATACACACAGGTGGAAAAAACACTGAGGAAACAATCTCCTATTAGGTATAGCATTGACCCTCTCTGTTTTATAGGGTCTTTTATCAGACTGCAATGGTTCTCTTATATTTCTAGTTTGCTAAGAGTTTTTAATGTTGGATTCTCAAAAATGTTTTTTACTATGTTCACTGAGATGATCCAGTGAGTTTCTTTTTGAACCTCAAATGGTAGACTAACCTTGCATACCTGAGCTAAACCATACTTAGCCACAATATGTTATCCTTTTTTTTAAAAAACTCTGTTTCCTAGAATTTTGCTTAGAGTTTTTCAATGTATATTCATAGAAGATGTTGGACTATAGTTTTCCATTTTTGCAATATGTTTCTTGGGCTTTAGTCTTAAGGTAATGTTTGTCTACTTACAGGACTGGTTTAAAAGTATTCCCTTCTCTTCAATTTTCTAGATGAGTTTGGGTAAAGAAGTTATTTTTTCCTTGAATGTTTAGTGTGAGACACCTGGGAGGCTCTCTGGACCTGAAGTTTTCTTTTCAGACAGGTTTTCAACTACAAATCATCAGCTATCAGATTATCCATTTTTTCTGGAGTGATATTTGTATCTTTAAGAAATCTATGAATTTCACTTAAATTGTTGAAAGCATAAGCATGTGATCATAGTATGTATTATAAAATATTTCTTTGTTAGTTTCCCTTTTAATTTATATAGAATCTCTTTAATTTAGATACTATGCTTCTTATTCTGGATAATGATAAATTGTGCTTTTCTTTTTTTCTTGATAAGTTTGGCTAGATAACTGTCAATTTTATTGTTTTCTGCATTTGAATCCATTGCTTTTTCTCTGTTGTTTTCCTGTTCCATTGTTTTCTCCTCTAATATTTATTATTTCATTTTTTCCACTTTATTTGGACCTCATTTGTTTTTTTTCCCTTTAGTTTCTAGATGGAGAATGAGATCATGACTTAAAATATTGCTTCATTTCTAAAAGAGGCCTATAGTAACTATACATTTCTCCTAAATAATGTTTTTAGCAATGTCCCACAAGTTTACATACTATTATTTTCATTTTCCTTAAGTTAAAAATATTTTCCAGTTTCTTTCTTGATATTTTCCTTGGTCTGTGCATTGTTGGCACGCACTATTTAGTTTATAACATTTGACAATTTTCCAGATATCATCCTTTTATTGATTTCCAGTATAATTCCATTGTCCATTGTGATCAAAGAACATATTTTGTAAGACTTACATGCTTTCTGAATACACTGAGACTTGTTTTGTGGTACAGGCTATGGCCCATAATGGGAATTTTTCTGTGTGTACTTGCAAAGATTATATTCTACTAATATTGGGTGGAGTGTTTTCTAAATGTAAAACAGGCCAAGTTGTTAAGAGTGCTGTTAAAATATTCTGCATCTTCACTCATTTTCTATTTGTTTTATCAATTATTGAGAGATGGATACTGAAATTTCCAACTATGTCTGTATACTTGTCTCTTTTTCTGTATACTCCTGCCAGAATGAAGATCTATCAGATGTATAAACCAGCAGGATTATCTTTCCAATGAATGGAACCCTTTATTATTATGAAATTATGTACTTTTGAAAGTATTGTTATGAAATGATCCCTAGTATTATTCTTTCCTCTGAAATCTACTTTGGTATTAATATAGCCATTCCAGTTTTCTTTCGATTTGTGTTAATGTGTTATAACTTCTTTCTTTGTTACTGTCAACTTGTATCTTTACATTTAAAAATGTATTTCTTGTAGGCAGTGTATATTTGGGTCTTACTTTTAACTCCATACTGAAAACTGATTTTTAATTGAGATATTTAGCATATTTATATTTAATGTGATTATTGATATGGTAAGCCTTAAGTCCATTATCTGGCTGTTTGTTTCCTATTTGCCCCATCTGTTCTTTGTTACCTTTTTCTGTTTTGTCTTCTTTATAGTTAAATTTTTCCAATTTCGTTCCATCATTTTATTAATTAAACTTTTCTATTATTTTAGTGGATACCTTTACAGCTTTAACTTCAAGTGATATTATAACTTTCAAGGGGAGCATGAGAAACTCACTGATCCCTACCATCCGGAAACAAAAAAATTTCACAATAATGTATTTTCATTTTTTCCTTCCAAACTGTGCCATTCTTATCAAATGCTTTGTGGCACTGGGGATTGAACTCACAACCTCATGCCTGCCAGACAGGCGCTTAAGCCACTGAGCCAAACTCCCAGTCCTAGTTTTTGAGGCAAGATCGCACTATGTAGCTCAGGCTGGCCTTGTGCTCACGTTGTAGCCCAAGCCAGCCTTGAACTCACAACGCTCCTCCTACCTCAGCCTCCTGAGTGCTGGGATTAAAGGCGTCAGCCACCATGCCCAGCTGTTGTCAAATGTTTTAACTTACATGAATCCCACTCTACATTATTACAATTATTTAAAGAGTTAATTATCTTTTAAAAAGATTTAAATAATACAAAAATTTTGATCTACTTATCCATGTAGTTGTAATTCCTGATGCTCTTCATTCCTTTGTGAAGTCCTGGAATGACATCTATTACAACCCCTTCCACCTGAAAGCCTTCCAGTAGCATGATCTGTAGTACAATTGGCTAGTGTTGAATTGCTTGGCTTTTTTGTGTATGGAAACAAATTTTATTTTTGTGTATGGAAACAAATTATGTTTTTGTTGGGTGTAGCATTCTAGGCTGACAGTTTTTCTTTCAGTTCTCTCACAACATTATCCCACGATCTCTTCACTTTGTTTCTGACAAGAAATCTGTTCTCATCCTTGTCTTTGTTCCTCTTATATAATGTATCTTTAGTTTTCTGGCTACTACAAAGGAGAGAAAGATAGCCTCTTTAACAAATGATGTTGGAAAAACTAGCTTTCCACATGCCCAAGACTAAAATTAGACCCATGTCTAGCACCATGCATTAAACTAAAGTCACAATGGATCAAAGATCTAAATATTAAAATAAAAACACTAAATCTACTGGAAGAGAAAACAGGTAGAAATCTTGAAGACATAGGCGTAGGCAGAGACTTCATGAACAAAATTCTGACTGCATGGGAAATAATGCAAAGAATCAACAACTGGGATCTCATCCTATTAAAAAGCCTTTGCACAGCAAAAGAAATCACCAAGAGTGTGCAAAGACAACCCACAGACTGGGAAAAAAATTTAACTAGTTGTCCCGCAGACAAAGAACTAATATCTAGAACATATAAAGAATTGAAAAAACAATCAGATCACCCCAAATTTAAAGACCTACTCCAAAAACGGGCATCTGAGATGAATATAAACTTCTCAGGTGAAGAACACAAATGGCAAATAAGTATATGAAAAAAAAAAGTTCAATATTACTGGTCATTAGAGAGATGCAAATGAAAACAATGCTGAGATTCCATCTCTCTCCAGAAAGAATGGATATCATCAAGAAATCAACCAGTAACAAATGATGGCAGAGCTATGGAGAAAAAGAAACCCTTCTCCACTGTTGGTGGACGTATAGACTGGTGCAACCATTGTGGAAATCAGTGTGGAGATTCCTCAAAAAACTAGGATTAGAAGTCCCATTTGACCCAGCTATTCCCCTTCTGGGCATCTTACCTGGAAGAATTAAAAACATCATACCACAGTGATAAATGCACACCCATATTTATAACAGCACAGTTTTTAATAGCTAAATCTTGGAAATAACCCAAATTCCTATTGAGCGATGAATGGGTAAAAATGATATGGTTTTTATTTTATACAACAGAGTACTACTCAGTCATAAAGAAGGGTAAGTGAGATATCTTTAGGTAAATGGGTGCAACTTGAGACCATACTCTTAAATGAAATAGATTGGACACACATGTATAAATATTGCATTGTCTCCCTGGTGTGAGAAACTTAAATAGTAAATAAGGACCAAAATGTACAATAAATACTGTGAAATAGGAAGAAACTGTTCAAAAGGAAAGAGGAACTAGGGAGTGGGAAGGGGAAAATGAAGGAAGGGAAAATGAAAAAAAAAGATAAAAGAAGGATAAAATGGAAACAAAACTTTGTAAATAAGGAAGAGAAGAGAGGTTGAAGGGAGGGCAAGGGATTGGGAAAAAAGAGGAATCTAGACACATCATACACAGGTACAAACTCCCTATAATGAACACAATCATTCTGTATGTCTAAATCGCACCCATAAACAATTAAAAAAAGAAAAAAGATGGGAATTGTAAAGCTATTCCTTCCCACTTATTTTTCGTACTTCTATATTACAGTCTACATAATTATTTGTACTTTGTAATTGAGGGAAGATTTCGTATGTCTCAAAGGAATTTTTGTAAGTCCCTATTTTTTTGAGAAACATTTATTTCTAAATGTTTATAAAGTCTAAATATAACTAATTTCCTGGCTGTTTTCACTGTTTTCTTTTTATCACTGGTTTTCAGAAGTTTGACTATGATATGACTTGACATTGCTTCTTCATAATGCTTGAGCTTGGGTTTGTTGGGCCTCTTTGGAGTGTGTGTTTATAGCTGTCATTAAATTTGGAAAAATAAAAAATAAATAAATAAATTTGGAAAAATTTTAGATATTATTTCTTCAAATATATTTCTTTTCCATCCCCTAATCATTTTCTACCCCCTAGTCATTTTTCATATATACTGGTTCATGTGAAGTTTCCCCACAATTCACTGACTCATTTTAAAAAATGTCTTTTTGCTCTGTCTTTCATTTTGAAATATTTCTGTTACTATTTCTTCAAGTTCACAATTCTTTTCTTCTGAGGTATCTAATCTAATACAATGGAGGTATCTCATCCATTGCATATATCATTTTACATACTGTAGTTTGCAATTTTAGAATTTTGATTGAGATGTTTTGTACATCTTCCATGTCTCTACTTAATTTGCAATATAGTCATAATAGTTGTTTGAGTGTCTTTTTGATTATATCTATGTTAATTCTATATTATTTTCACTGGATTAATTTATGTTCTCATTATGATTCACATTTTTTGTATCTTTCCACCCCTGGTAATATTTTTCTCTCTCTTCCTTCCTAACCTCCCAGCCTTCCTTCCTTCCTTCCTTCCTTCCTTCTTACCTTCCTTCCTTCCTTCCTTCCAACATTTTGAATTTATCTTATGAGGTACTTATTATTTTCTATCTTATAAATAATCTAAAACTTTGTTCTTGGATATAATTAAGTTACTTGGAAATAATCTGGGGTTTTACTTTCAGAATATATTAGGTAGGACTGACACACTGTTTAGCCAAGCACTGAATATTCCTCAGTCCTAAGGCAAATGTCTTCTGAACACTCCACCAATTGCCATGTAAATCACAGTTTTCCAGTCCAACAGGCTGGAACAGTCACTGTTCCCACCCCTGTGTGATCACTAGGCAGGTTCAATTTCCTGAAGTCCTTCCCAGTGCCCTTCTCCCTTGGCCTCTGCTAGTCTCCTCACACCGATATGTGAATCAAGCCTGAGCAGAACTCCCAAGAGCAGCTCCAAGATCCTCAGAGCTCCGTGCCTCAGCTCTCCCCTGTCTTGTTACCTGTCCTGTACTTGTCCCTATTTAGGTCCCCAGCTCTGAGTGCTGAGCTCTGCTCCATCCCTTCCCTGTTGCCAGGCCTACAAACGCCTCAGGCAGTGAGCTGGGACCCAGCACAGGCCTTGCTTCATTGGCTTCCATCCCTCAAGAATGACTGTCCTTTCTTTCCTGATGTCCAGTATTATAAAAAAAAAAATAGTTTGTGTATTTTGCCTGTTTCATCATTGTTTTGGACAAGAGAGTACATTTGGTCCTTGTTGAATTACCTTGACTCAGGGCAATGTCCCTCCTGGGGAGTTTTTGAAAACCCCAAAGCCTAGCTATACCCCTAAGCTCATTAAATTACAGTTTCTAGGGGTGGGGTACAGGTTTCAGTCATGGTTAGGCCTCCCCAGGTGGCTCCAATGGACAGGCAGGTTTAGGAATCCAGGATAGGTGTGCGACAGGTGTTTTTCATCATATAATCCTCTGTGCCTTTTGAATTTGGGATATAAGGAGTTGTTTAGTCAAAATTAATTACAAATTATGAAAATATCACAAGACTCTGATAACCTACCAGTGAACAAAAGGAAAAGAACTGGTGTCTAACAATGGTACTTCAGGAACCTGTTATAGTGAATTGATAATAATTATTCCTTTTTTTTTTAATGTGGATGTGGTATATGCATGGGAGGCAGTGTGGTACATGGATAATATTGTGAGCTTTAAATGAATTCAATGAATGAATGAAAGGATAGATGAAAACGGGAACCAGTTACCACCATCTTCATGTTTTGGCTTTGTCACTTCCTTGACTGCCCCTCATCTGTTAATTGGGTGCATAGTATCTGCCTCACAGGGCCATTTATTCATTTAAATAATGTAAAGATATAATTGATACATATAAATAGACAAATATGTGATGTGCATATAGAATATAGTATAAATTCATATATAAATTTTATTAGAAAGACAGAGAGAGAGAGAGACAGAAAGAGAATTGCTACTATGAAAATGCATTATTCTAGAAATAGTGGAGACAGTAGCAAGCAAACATATAAAAAAAATCCCTGCCCAATAAGGGAGGACAGGAAGGTGGGCAGACAGAGAGGCATGCAGTAAATCAGATAATGATGATGATAGTACTATGGGAAAGATAAAATAAAATAAAGAATAATGATGAAAAGTGTTAGTATGAGCATTTAATAATGCACTTGAGTTGCTTAAAATAAATCCAGCCGTTAGTCAATGTTAGGACCTTATAAATGTATGTCTCAAATAAAATATTCTATTTTCTTATATCTTCTCCAATTGATTCTACTTTTCTGAATAATCCTAATTTATAATAATATGGTCAAAACAAAAGGGTTTTTCTCAATGGCTGAATATTAAAGTCAGCAGAGAAATTGACTAGGATGTAATTGGAAGTTCTATTGTAGAATTCTATCCACTTTGTTAACTGTGTCCTAAGAAAATGGTAAGCCTTATTGAATCTGTATCACTTACTTTAAAAATGTAAATTATTTTTTAAAGTTCCTTGAACAAACTGTTGAAAACATCTCATCACTCCCTGAAAGGTGATGGTGGACATGGTAAGTGCGCAGATTGACCCTGTGACTCATCTTTCCCACTTCTGGATGCACACACCAAAGAAATGACATCAGCATCCCAAAGAGATACCTCATGCCCATGTTTATCGTGGCTCTATTCACAGTAGTCAGATATGGAACAAACCTAGGTGTCCCTCAGTGGACAAGTAGATTGAGAAAATATGGTGTGTATATACAGTGGAGTATTAGCCACAGAGAAAAGTGAAATCTTGTCATGTGCAGCAAAATAGCTGAACTGGAGGATATTTTGTTAAGTGAAATAAGTCAGGTACAGAAAGACAAGGACTGTATGTTCCATCTCATATGTGGGAGTAAAAGGAAAAGATACCGAAAATGTTGATCTAAATACAAAATAGTGATTACTAAAGGTTGGAAAATGAGAGTGGTAGGTTGGACAAGAGAAGGCTGGATTTGATTGGTGTACACTGTATACATGGATGGAAATATCAAACTGAAGCCCACTCATATGTGCATTAATGCATGTTAATCAAAAGAAAAATCAATGGAGAGGAACACTGACATAACATCTGCTAACTGCCATATATTTCAATCATTATATGCCCATGCCCTGGTACTGCTGAAACTACTAGCCTAACAGCTAATGTTAAGGACCTAATATTACTCAAGGTCTTAATTCACTATATTAGAAAGCAGCAAACTTTTGGGGTAATCTGGTTCATTATGAAGAAAGTCCAATGACCTGACTAACCCACAATAAAATGACCATTATAACATATATTCAAGATGATGTCTTTAAAGGCTAAGCCAGGCATCACATAGTCAATATTTAAGACAAAATTAGAAAATAATTAAATAGTTGTTTTCACATAAGGAAAGACTTGGCTTCAATATCTTAAAAATATTTGCTTTTTACATAGTTATAGAGGAACAGCCATCAAAGAATACAAGTTAAGAATGGTATATTTCTAAAGTGTATTCATCTTTCCACAACTGGCCTATGAAATGCTAAATTAAAGCATTTAAATTCAAGAGTGTAGCATCTGCCTCTCCAAAAGCGGCTTGATGTAAGATCATTCAAACATCTCCCACATACACACTAAAGAAAACTCATTTTCCAAATAACACAATGAATCACTGTCTCGTGAAACATTCTGTTTTTTCTATAAAAAGTACATTGTATTCATCTTGTCCTTGCTAGATCCCTGGTATCATTACTTATGCTCGTCTCCAGGAGGGAGAAAAGGGATTTTATCGAAGTGATTTACTTGTGTCAGGCCTGGAAGTGAACTGAAAGCAATAGCAGTTCTTATATAAAGGCTGGCATAATCGAATTATTGCCTTTTAAGTGATTGAACACAGTGGTGCATATCAGAGCCATCTCTTCAAAGATGTCACAAAGAGTAGTCAGCTTGCGTTGTTTACTTTATGTCTAATCCCTGTTTGGAACCGAATGAAAAGTGCAAAGACTTTGTTCAGCCTATAGCCTACTGCAAGGATTCCTAAGATGCTGTGCCCTGCAAAATGAGGGATGACTCACCTAATAGATTAAGTGATTTAGGCATTATGAGCTAGGACAGTATCTTGTAGTGCTCAGGTCTGTTCTATCTCAAGGCAAGAGACTGTAGTTTTAGTAAACTAATCTTTGGGTTTAAAAGGTAAATAAAATGAAAACCTGTGATGGTTAAGATAGATTGGCTTGATTGGCTTGGGAATTGCCTAGGGGACCAGTAAAGCACATGTGTGGGTGTGTTTGGGGAAATCATGGAGGTGTGACCTTGGGGTCTGTATCTGGTCCTTCACCCTTTCTTTTCTGGCACTATTGCCCTGCTCTGCTTCTGGGTCCCCATGAACTAAGTATCTTTGCTCTGCCACACCCTTCAGTCATGATGTTCCTGCCTTAGAGTCAGCAGACCATGGACTGAATGCCTTACAGCCATGAACCAAATTAAATTTCTCCTTTAAATTATAGGTGTTAGGTATCATGTCTTCGCCACAGGAAAGCTAATATAGTATATTACTAAAGGTTACCCTTTCTAGCATCTAGTGCTAAATTATTTAGCTAGGTCAAGAAGGGTGCATTATTGCCTTATCTTTACCATCAATTCCAAGAATAATACACATGCTGGAGACACAATCAGAGCCAGAAGATCAGCAAATACAGGAAAGTGATGATATTGTTGCTCTTGACAAAGTGTTTAGAACTGCTTTAAGCAACTTGGACTATTTGTTCAAACTGTTTGTATGACCAGTCTCCACTGTTAGATTCTATCAGCCCCAGATCAGGGAAATAACAATACTTCATTTATCTAAGCAAAGAGTTCCCAGACTTTGATGTGCATCACAGTCACCTGAAGGGGTCCTCAAAACACAGTTCCTCCCTAGAACGTCAGATCTGGTAGCTCTGGGGTGATGTCTGTTGGGTTTCTGGGTCATGTGCTGTGGCCTGGAGGCCACACCTGGAGAACTAGGACCCTAGGAAGTGGCTGAGACCAAGTCCACTGAAGCTGCACATCCTGAATCCTGACCCTGTATTGTCAGCTGTGTGCTTGAGGGTAAACTGCCTCACTTCTCCATGTCTCTGTTTTCTCATTTATAAAATGAGAATTTTAATATGATCTCACTCTTTGGGTTACCATTAAGTGAATTAATACACATACACAGCTTAATTACTACCTGGTTAATATGGGCTCAATAAATGTTCACAGATAACAAACTTAAAAATTATATTGTGACTGAGTGTCAAGATCATGTACGCCACACACGTTTCAGATAAAGAAGTACAAACAGCAAATAAATATGTGAAAAAATGTTCAACAGCACTGGTCATTTGAGAGATGCAAATTAAAACAACACTGAGATTCCATCTCACCCCAGAAAGAATGGCTAGTATTAAGAAGTTAACCAATAACAAGTGCTGGAGGGGTGATGGGGAAAAAGGAACCCTTCTTCACTGTTGGTTGGAATGCAGGCTGGTGCAACCACTGTGGAAGTCAGTGTGGAGATTCCTCAAAAAGCTAGGATTGGAGGTTTCATTTCACCCAGCTATTTCCCTTCTGAGTATCTTCCCAAAAGGATTAAAAATATCATACCACATCGATACATGTGCACCTATGTTTATAGCAGCACAGTGCATAACAGCTAGATCTTGGAAAGAACCTAAATGCCCATTGACTAAGGAATGGACAAAAAAGATGTGGTATTTCTATATAATGGAATACTACGCAGCTATAAAGAACAATAAACTGGACACTTTTTTACTTAAATGGATGTGTCTTGAGAACATGCTTTTTAGTGAAATAAATAAGTCACACATGTGTAAGCATTGTATTGTTTCACTTGTGTGACAAACTGGAAGAAAAACTATATATATGTTTATGTATATGTATATAAAAATAGTTAAGATAGTTTAAAAAAAAAGCACAATGGTCTCCTTTGTCATTCACATGGCCTGTCTAGAAACAAATTTAATGCCTCCCTTCACTGGACCAAAAAAAAAAAAAAAGAATTCTGCTGAGATTTTGATAGATATCAAGGTGAATCTATAGACAAGTTTAGGGAGAATAAATGTTTTGATATTTGTCCAATTCACATACATAGTCTCTCTCCACTCATTTAGGTTGTATTTGAGTACTTCTGATCAGTTTTTACAGTTTTTAGAGTACAGATAATGAATATATTTTGGTAGATTTATACAGTAATGTTACTTTAAGATTTTTTGTGATGTTGTAACTTGTGCCTTTACAATTCTACTTTTGAATTGTTCATTGCTTATATATAGCCAGCACTAGATTTTTGTATATGGCTTTGTGACCTTGTGCCATGACCTTGCTAAACCTGCTTGTTTGTTCCATTGATTTTTATGCAGATTCTTTGTAAATAAAAAAAAAGATCATGTGTTCCAAAAGCTAGCTACACAATCCTACTCATTTTAGATGAAATGAACAATCCCTGTAACTCTCTGTGGCATATTTAAACCTTCCATCCTACAAAATATATGTCAGAAAGAAAATGAAGTAAAAATTAAATGTTATTTCAATTTAAATTCAAATGTTTTCTTCCAAATACAGACCTGGCAAAAACTGTTCAGAGAGAAAATGTCAAATACATTAAAACCAAATCAAATTTATAGGAAATGAAATATTTAAAGTTATTCTTGCCTATCAATCTGTTCATATTGTATCATGTCTCACTGGCTCTTTATAAATAACTCCTTGTTATGATATTTTTGCTAGAGATTTATGCAGATATATTACAAATTATAGTGCATTGATATTTGTAGCTTCCACAAGATACTTAATCAATTAAAACTTTTAGATAATGCAATTTGACCTGTATTATAAATCATTATTTTTAATCTGAGAACTGAAGTATATTATGCAATCCATTTTGGAAAACCAAAATAACTCTAAATTAATCTTTTAAAAAGCTTTTAGATTTTATTTGTATTTATTTGACTAAATCCTATTGATTTTGCACTGCAGTAGTACATGTTTCTGGTTTTATGCTATCATTAGCAAGTTAAATAAACTGTACCATTGAAACAAAAACTCTCATGTTTAGTTTCCTAAGTCTTAGGGATGTGACAACGAAGAAAAGTGTGATACAAAGGACAGATTTTCAGTCTATAAATAAACTTTCCTAAGTTGTGAGGCACAGACCTAACACCCTTCTGTTTAGCTAGACGGAAGGACACAAGCAAGAACAACATGAGATAATTTGTAACTATAAGTTAATTATAACTGCTACTCCAACTATGACTGTTTTGACACACCTGGCTCATACCGTTTTGTATAACAAATCCTTCCTCTTAGCAGTTCTGGATAAATGAGTAAACTTTTAAATGCAGAAACACATCTTGCTGAAGGAACTTTGGAATGACTCCTTTGATAATCTGATAAAAGAAATTAACTCTGTAACATGATCCTTCATGAGCCAAGCATGATGGTGCATGCCTCTCATCCCAGCACTTTGGGAGGCTGAGGCAGGAGGATTTAAAGTTCCAGCCTAGACTGGGCAATTTGGCAACTTAGCGAGACAGTATTTCTAAATTTCAAACAAGAAACAAAAAAACAAAAGAAAGACTGGAGATGGAACTCAGTGCTAAGGCCCTGCGTTCAATCCCCAGTACCACACACATACACACAAAAAGTCCATGTTATTTGTTGTTTTCTTAACTGATTATTTCAAATTTATTAATTGAATAGATTTGATTAGAAAGCAAAATTTTATCTGGTTACCAAACAAAATTGTTTTGATTTTACGCATGCAAACTTTTATACTAAGTTTACCTTCATTGGAGAATTTTAAAAAATTGTTTCTTTCTCAAGAAACCCTGTAATCTGATTCCTTATCTCTAATCTGGGCTCTGCATTCTTCTCTAAAATGCAGGTGTGGTGGGAAACAGGTAGGATGGATTAGATAGCCTTTGAGGTTCCTTACGACTCTAATGGCTTATGAATGTACAAACATGGTCACCTGCCAAATAATGACATTTTGGTGGAGGATAAACTACATATTCAAGGATGCCGCACATCACAGCATTGGTGTATCACAGGCTGTGCCCCTCCATCCGTGTAGCACACTTAGTGATTTTCATACACATGCACAACTGTCTAGTGATGTGGTTCTCTGAACATATCCCCACTGTTAAGTAGCCCATGACCGCACATACAAAAAAAGTAAAAAATTTAGAATGGCTACTTTGGGAAAGCCTTTTTATTAGCTTCAAAGAACCATGGGTCCTGATTGCAATCTTGTACCGCTTGTGTGGTTGGCCTTGGGCGAATTACTTGTCCTGCCTGATCCTGAGTCACCTTGTTGGTATAATGTGGGAATCAACTGAATAACCCCACATTTACTTCTAACTTTAAAGTAAATACGTTTTTATTAAATTTCTTCAGGAAACTTAAAAGCAAAATGCCAGCATGCTGTTTAGTGTATTGCTAAAAATATTGGATGTACAGTAGTTAAAAATAATTTCTTAGTTTTTAATCTATATTTGAGAAGGAGTAAACTACATATCGATAATTAAGAATGAAGTTGTTTTCCACTTCTACAAGATTGGACTATTATGCTGCTCACTAGTCTGAGAGATGAAATTCACTTTTTAACTCTGTGAATCTGTCTGACGTCTGCTGTGATCTGAATGTTTATGTGCCCCCGAGATTTATATCTCAAAGATTGAAACTCAATGCCCTAAAGAAAGATATTACGGGGTGGTGCTCCGAAGAGACAGGTGCTGAGTTTGGCGCCCTCAGGTGTGAGATTAGTGGAGGCCGGAAGAGGGCGCCATTCACTAAACTCATCGCGGGACGGTTTAGTGGCGGCCTTCTGCCCACGCGGCGCCCTCTATAGTCCAAGGAGAGAGATAACAATCTGGCATCGAATCTGCGGGGACCTTGATCTTGGACTTTCCAGTCTCCAGAATTGTGAGAAATAAATATTAGCTGTTTATAAGTCACCCAGCCTACAGTCTCTTGTTGCGGCAGCCCAAATGGACTAAGGCACAGTCAAGCCTCGCTGTATTCCACGGTGCCCTCGCTCCAAGCAGAGGTGGTGAGATGCCTTCTGTCCTCCCCCTTCTCAGAAGCCCTCTTCTGCTCTGGCTCTTCTTACAGAACGTGGGTCCCAGGACAGCATGTGGGTCAGCAAACCATTGGTCTTAACTTCTGCATTTTCTATCACTAGTATTTTCACTCTCAAGGAGCTTCCTTTTATGTAGTTTTCCTTTATATTCATTTGTTTGGTTATTTTTTTAAGCAGCCTTCCTTGTAATGATGTTTCATTTTTACCTTACTGCAAACATTTCAAAGTCTACTTTGTAAAAAGTCTCTGTTATACCCAAGTATCGTATATGTGAAAGGTCAAGGAATTAGTGAACTAAATTAGAGCCATAACAATTTTTCTACTTAGTAGGCTTACAATTAATCCATTTTTCTTCTCAGTCAGAATAGTTTAGCTCTCCACTCTCCAAAAATAATAAATAATCTGCTCCTTAGCCAAAATCTATTATACTGATATTCTTTTAAGAAGAGAAGAATGATACAAGAACTTACTATGTTGGCTACTTAGGTAACAATTATTAGGTTGAACTAATCAGCTCACAGCATGCATGATTTCAGGGGCCAATTTCTTTTTTCAAAGCTGGTTGGAGCTTTTGGAAGAAAGCCCAGATAGGAGCCAGGGAAGGTAAAGACAGAGAGGGAAGCAGAGCTAGGAGCACAAAAACCCCACTGCAAAAAGTCTTATTCTGGACCAAGCTATAAGAAAAAAATGACTGATATTCCCAGGTAAAGTAAGACTTGAAAACAAAACAAAACAAACAAAAACAAAACAAAGCACAAGTACTGTAGGACAGCCAGAGAGGGATGATTAGGCATAGCAGCCGTCCATCAGGCCCATGAAGTTTTCACCGCAATGGCACAAGCACCAGCAGACTCATGAGATCCATAGTGCAGAGAAGGGAAATCTGTATAATCCTCACATTTCATTTCAGTCATGAATCTCCTCTACATCTCTAAAGATATCAGCAGAGCTTTTGAAATGTGAAAAGGATTCTGTTGGGACATTCACTAGAGTTTGGGGTAGGGAAAGTCTTGGATAGCCTTCAAAGGACTTCTCTTTCTAAGCAAGCATAGGGTACAAAGGGGAGAAAAAGCACTGTTTCAGAGAATGAATGTCACCCTCTTTCTGCCAGTTCATATCATCTAAGGGTGACAAAAAACCAGAGAGGCAACAAGTGCAAATAATCCCCCTCTGAAAATGCTTCCATTGGTCAGAGATTGTAGAACCAAAGGAAAATGAAAGCATTTCCCAGTTCTTTAACAATAAACTATATGATATTTTTGGAGTCTTTTTAACATTTACTTTCCAGTTTCCTTTAATACTAATTATTTTTAGTTTTGTAAATTTCTAGTACTCTAAAAAAGAGAAAAAAGTTACAACTGCCTGAGTCTGTCTTGCATTGCTATAACAAATTACCTGAGACTAGGTGCTTGATGAAGATTAAAGGTTTACTTATCACAGTTTTGGATGCAGATAGTCCAAGATTATGTGGGCCCATCTGGCCAGGGCCTCACTCATGCCATGTGAAAACATGGCAATGGGATTACATGACAGTAGCATGTGTGAGCATAGCTGACATGCAGATGGAAGACAGAGAGGTTGTATAGCAAGAGAGGAAGCACACAGCAAGCTAAGGAAGACAAACTCTCTTTATAATCGCCCACTCTAGTTGTAAGCAATACAGTCCCTCCGGGGTGAGAAGTCCCTTCCTTGAGAAAAGCATTACTCCCTCTTGGGGACCTAATCACCTCTTGAAGTCACCACTTCCCAACAACCCTGTTGGTGACCAGGCTTCAATGTGAGACTTTTCTTTCTTTCTTTCTTTTTTTTTTTGGGATCGGGAATTGAGCTCATGACCTTGTGCTTGCCTGGCAGGCACTTGTGCCACTGAGCTATACCCCTGACCCTCAATGTGAGCCTCGTTAGGGTTGAATCATACTCACACAAGAGCACAACTGATTTTTCAGTTTGTCACAATAACCAAAGCACAAGATTAGACAGTAAAAAATAACGGGTATCATTGCAATCTGCAGGGAATCTTAAAAAGCACAGATTGTTACTTTTTGATCTCTGTTACTTCTCTTCTGGCTTGTGCTAACCAGTGCTAATGTATCAACAATAACCAGCCTCCACTGCGACAGTAAAGGCAGGGAGACCAGCTGTGGGCCAAGATCTGATATGTCTGTAACTGTCACCAAGCATCGCCAAGAAGCTCATAAAGAAGTGATGATTTTCTTCACTTTGACTCAGAAAGAGGGAAAGTCACCCAGAGGAGATAACCTCTAGGTAGATGGTTTCCTGGCTAACATTTCACAGGCCCTTAAAACTCTAAGCCAGAGATCAGCAAACCTTTTCTGTCAAGGGCTAGATAGCAAATATGTTAAGCTTTGTAGTCCACATGATCTCTGTCATACATATTCAAGTTTATCACTGTAGCAGGAAAGCAGGTTCAGCAAATGAACAAAAGACTATGTTTCAATAAAATGTTATTAATATACAATAAAACTTCTTTTCATATGCCAGGACAAGATTTTTCAGCCATTTGCAAATGTCAAAACTATCCTGTATTAAACAGGTTGCAGGCTGTGGTTTGCTACCCCTGGTCAGGGCTGCTCACCTGATCAGACACAGCCCCTCTAACCATGCACCCAAGCACGACCTTTCTGTGTCAGAAACTGGAAACCAGGCCAGACCTGAATTAGGACTAAACACTACTCTCTTTCTAGCACTGTAAGTTGCTATGAAAGACCCAGAAATTACCTATAGACTGTGAACCTCCTTAGCAGACCTGCCAAAATGTTTGCTGTGTTATTGCCTTGATGTGAATAAAACTTCCAAAAGTTCCCAGAATATTAGATTTACAAGTTGGTTTTCTAAAATCTCCTTCCTCATCTAAACTAATAAGAATATCTTTGAGTTCTGAGGAGAAGAGCAACAACAACAACAACAAAAAAAAAAAGACCTACACTGGGCTTGTGTCCAAACTTCATGTATCTGAAAGATTTATTCAATGCTTTAAAATCACTTACATAGAAACTCTTAGTATGAAATCCAAACCAACAGGGGGATATAAACTTATGGACTGAATGTCCTGCTCCACTGATATGATCAAGGAAACGAGAAACTCAGAAAATGAATGACAATGCCAGCTACATTCTTAGATCTCTCAGTCACACGCAGGAGAGGACAGAGGGAGGTGTCACCCAGAAGGCTGTTCATTAATGAGCAATAAAGATAAAGTCAGGTGGGGGAGAACTAGAACCTTCTGTCTGAGCTTCACCAAAGCCCCAGCTTGGAGACAACAGAGGGTAAAGATGAAGCCAGGTCTTTGAGTAGCTGATGGGAATGACATTTTCTGACTGCTGGGGTCTGGGAGAAGGAGTCCACCAAAGTGCACAGCGCATAGTGCATCTGGTGTGCCGAAGTGTGGAAGGGCATAGTCATTCATGACTAGGACAACAGATCTGGAGGGGACCTGAGGTTGCTTTACTGAGTGTGGGATGGAGCACTTCCCTGGCTGGTTTCCATGTAGCTGCCTTGGTAGCTGGAGAGGGCAGCTCCATCCATGCAAGACTCCTTTCTCTCCAAGCCTACTTCCACCTACCTCAACAATTCTAACCTATACAATTGCTGCATCTCCACCCTGGTGAAATGACAGCAAATATATTACCAGTCCTTCAGGCTGTGCTTGGACAGTCTGGCAAATACCACACACTTGTATCCAGAATGAATCTTAACTTCTAATATTATACAAACAGATAATACAGCCTAAAGATGAGCTGAAGAAAGATTATTAGATGCTACAAAGCTTTCAGCAATTCAAAAAAGCAAAAGCAAGTTGGGTGTGGTGATGCACGCCTACAATGCCAGCACTTGGGAGGTTAAGGTAGGGGGATTACAGTGAATCTGAGGCCAGCCTGGACTACACAGAGTGGAAAGCTAGACTGGACTACATAGCAAGACCCTGTCTCAAAAAACCAATGAGTTAGGGCTGGGAGTTTGGCTCAGTGGCTTAAGCGCCTGTCTGTCAGGCGTGAGGTTGTGAGTTTGATCCCCGGTGCCGCAAAAACAAAAACAATGAATTTGGTAATTGCTTTTTGGTTTTTTTTTTGTTTTTTTTCCCTAATGCTGGAGATTGTCCTCAGGGCTTCCTGCATACACAGCAAGATGTCTACCATTCAGCTCAGGTCTTTTTAAATTTTTAGTCTGAGATAGAATCTTGCTAAATTACCCAAAGTGGTCTTGAACTTGTGATCCTCCCACTTCAGCCTACTGAGTAGTTGGAATTCTAGGCAAGTGCCACTATATCTAGCTTGACTTTATCTTTTACTCCACAATACATAAACGCTGAGTGACACACTTAAAAGGAAGGTTGAAAAAGCTCTAAGGAAAAAGACTGTGACCTTAGTAAGGTTCATATACAATGACGACAGAACCTTCAGATAGGCAGGAACCCATGAAAGACTTCCTGTCCCAAGTTCTCCATGTCCACCAGCAACTTCGATGAAAGTCAGAATGCCTTTCCAATTATTGCAGAGAATATACAAGAAATGAGCAGGAAGCAATGGAACAAGTGTGACTGGAATTAAATTTAAAATGATCGTGGTTAGTGTAATGCAACTCTTATATTGAGATTAAAAAGACACATGGATAAAAGTCTGTCAATTAAATCCCAGATTATTTAAATAAAAATTATTGGTTGAAGGAGAGGTAGTACAAGGAAGAATCTGTGTTTCCTATTTTATAGGACAAAAAAAGTCTAATTTCGTTCTTGGCAAAATACCATAACAGTTTTATAATGATTATATTCTTTTAAAATTTAAAGGCAATAATTTTTCAAAAAATATAGCATGATGTAATAATGGATATATAGAGAAAGGACTTTGATTTCTGACAAACTGACCTATGAATATGGACAAAGTATTAGTCTCTCTAAGCTTTAGTTGTCTATAAAATGAGTTTCCTTGTTATATAATTGTTTTGAAGAGGAACTGAAATGAAATACATCAAGTTTATAACTTTGCTACATAGCTCATGGCAGATGTGGAGTGTTTGCTATTATTACCAACAATCAAAGGAAAAAGCTTGACAAACACTAGCTTGACAGAGGACTACAGGAGAAATTAAAAGGTAAAGCAAAAAGTTGCATTAAACAGAAAACAGAAACTTCAAAGAAACACTAGACATACCAGTTATCACAGTACTTGGAGACAGATTAAAGTTTTTTTATTAAAAAACAAAGATCCTCATGAAATATTTTTAAAAAAATATATAGGTATTCTGTGTAATTTTTTTTAAAAAAGATGTATTCTGTGTAATTTTATAGGTATTCTGTGTAATTTTTTTTAAAAAAAGATAAACATCACTTGTTCACTCAACAAATATCTGAGTGCTTACACTGCACCTAACATTTTTCTAAATTTTGAGGATCTGATAGGAAACAAGGTGCAAAGGTTTGATCAACCAGGTATCAGGGGCTGTGCAGTCCCGGCAGAAGCTAAGGTAAGAGGCTTACAACTGGGATACAGCTGGGCATGGTTCAGGGAAGACAAAGATGCCAGTGTGGCTGAAGGGACATGAACAAGGGGGGGTGGGGGCTGGGAGAGTTGTGGATCCTGCAGACCCTCAGTATTCACTCCAAATGAGACGGTAGGGAATTACATGGCCCTGAGCACCAGGGAAGGGATTCAACTTCCTCTCTTTGACCAGGTTGTGCTGGTTACCAAAAACAGACTTAAGGGAAGTAAGAGTAGCTGCAGAGATATCTCTGTCTGTCTATCTATCTATCTGTCTATCTATCTATCTATCTATCTATCTATCTATCTATCTATTTTTCTTTTAGAAAAGTAAAGGAATTGTCCAGGTGCCTGCAGCTACTTCAGGGACATAGGAGGAAGAAGGTAACTGAATGAACTCTTCTGAACATATTTCGAATGTCTGTTGAAAAGATTCAACAGGCTAGATGGGGAGAATGTGAGGAAAACAGGAGGCAAGGGTGACCCCATGTTTTTCAGCTGGAGCACTGGAAATGATGCAGAAATTAATTTACAACTAAGAATATTGTTAAACAAGTTTTTCCCCCAAAGAAAACTGCCCAGATGGATTTATGAGCAAGATTGATAAATTCTTCAGATAAATGATCAGTTCTTTGCTATTTAAACTAATACAAAAATTAAAAAGAAGGAAAATATTTTATTTCATTTAAACAACCTAGCAGAAACTTGACAACAAAAGTTGATAAATAAAACCAAAGTCATACCTCTGTTTTGAAGATTGACACAAAAATCAATGCTAAAATGAAAAAGTTAAATCCAGCAATACAAGGTAAGATAAAAAAGTGATAAAAGTTTAAATTTTCAGAATTTATTACAGTAAAAAATACATTGCCATGAATCTGCTTCAGAATATCCCCCAAACACACTTCAGACTCACTTATACCAACATTCTTGTCACCTTCTTTTTTAAAAAATATTTTATGGTTTTTTTTTTAGACAGGGTTTTGCTTTGCAGTTCATGTATGTTGGCCTTGAACTAACTTTGTAGCCCAAATAGGCTTTGAACTCACAGTAATCCTTCTGCCTCAGCCTCCTGAGTGCTGGGATTACAGGTGTGAGCCACCATGCCCAGCTCTTGCCACTTTCTGAAGCAGTTCTGGAAGTCTTCTTTTGTGTCTTTAGTTGAACTGTTCTGGCTGCTTCAGTGTCCTGAATCAACTCACAACATGGTCATTTTGACTTTAGAGAAGAGCCAGAGGTCACATGAGACCAGATCCAGTGAATAAGGTGAATGAAAACACTCCATAATACTTTTATTTGACAGAAATTGTTATGAACTTTTCCTACCAATTCAGAATAGTGAGGCAGCCACAAAAAGACAGTCATAAAAGTCTGCTTTCAGAACTGCTTCAGAAAGTGGTAAGAACAATGGGATAAGTGTGTTTGAAGCAAGGGGGAGTATGTGAAGGGAATTCGTAGCAATGTGTCTTTTACTGCAATATCTTTTAAAATTTAAACATTCAGTGTTGTTCTTTTTTATCACACCAGGGGTATTATAAGAATAACACAAAATTCAGGCAGCATTTATTCTAGGAATGCAAGGATGGTTCAATATGGACAATATAACTGCAATCATATTGTTATATAAAAGTAGAAGATAACTAAAATCAATTCAGTAGATGTTAAAGGAGCATTTGATATAAATTCATTGACATTAGATTAACAGAAATTCCTAATTTAGGCATAGATGGGTATTGTATTACATAACAAAGAGAGTTCATCTGAAACCAACAGCCAGCAAAAAGCTACACATGACGATAAAACATAGTGATTTTCAACAGAAATGTGAACCACATACATAATTCTTTTAGAATTCTTTTAGAATTAGTCTAGTTGCCACATTCAAACAACACAAGTTTTAAAAAATTTTATTTAACCCAATAACTCAAAATATTCCTTAATATCTAATCTATATTTAAAAAGTACTAATGAAATATTTTTATTCTTTTTTTATACACTATATCTTCAAAATCCACTCCAGGTTTGGGGTGGGGGGATTTGGGTTTTGTTTTATATCAAATGCATATCTCAGTGTGGAATGACCACATTTCAAGTCCTCTCTAGAGTTGCCAGTATGTTCTGTGTGGGACGGGACTGCTCTTGTAGATCTAGGTATGACCCAAGAAAATATGGGCAGGAGTTAGACCTCTATCCTTAGAATTTAAGAGGAGATTTTAGTAAAAGAACAAGCACATGACATAGTCTAAAAAAGGGAAAACTTGATCCTGTAAAGACATAAATTTCCTCCTCCAAATGATTATATACATGCCATTTAAGCCAATCAAAATTCCTTTGATATATTTTTAGGAAACTTTAAAAAATGATTCTAAATATTGTAAGCATAAAGAGCAAAGAGTATCAAGAAAATTAGAAAATTTTCAAAAAGGACAGAGATTTGAGATCTCAGATATGTAAGTATAGTATCATGTAATATTTACATATGCTATCGGTTTACAGCACTGCAATCCTGGCAACTCAAGAAAAATAAGAACTAGCAGAAATAAGGATTTGGGGGCCAGGGATTGAGTGGCACAGTGCCTGCCTGGAAGGCATGAAGGCCTGAGTTCGATTCCTGGTACAAAAAACAAAACAAAACAAGAAATAAGAAAAAAGAATTTGGTATATAATGAAGAGAGAATTATAAAAAAGGAGAAAATAAAAAACATTAGTAAGTCCATAATATTGGGGCTACTTTTAAAATATATAAAATGAAGTGCATGTTTTATAGCATACCAAAATAACTACTGCATGCTTCACAGATTTAAATGAAAAATTAGAAACCAATAAAGTGACATGAGATTTATAGTTGAATATGTATAAAATTTGGGAGTGGAGGAGTCTTTCTAGGATAGAAATCGTAAAGGAAGAGAACAAGTGATTTGATGAGAAAAATTTTCTATTTATCAAAAATATAAAGCTAATTTTCAAACTGGTAAAAATGATTCCAACAAAGAGGATCAGTAAGTGCAAATGCTATATGCATAATCGTTATAAGATCAATAAGAAGATGAACAATCCCCCCCAAAAAGTAAATGTAAGCTAAGGAAATAAAGAGGCCAAATTTTTGCCATGTCTCATGTTGGTAAAGACGAGAAGACGATGATCGTGTTCTGCAAGGGAGCAAAGAAATGGGCAGTGGGTGCAGACAGTGCTCCTGAGGGAAAACTGGCCGTGGGGAGCTAGCTTGAAATCAGGTGCATCTCTGCACTTATCTGCATTACTATGATAAAAAGTACAAAAGGACACATTTTGACTCATCATGTTTCTTTGTGTTTACTCTATGCTCCCAATAAAATATGTGTAAAGAAATACATTTTCCTTCTGGGACTGGTTGTAATGGTAAAAAAATAACTAAGATATGAAATTGGTCAAGTAAATTATGGCACATAAAGAAATATCCAGCAGCCACTGCAAAGTGTAGTGCAGACCTATATCAAAAGGTATACAGGGGGATGAGCTAAATAGCATGTGCGGCTTGGTGAACTTTGAAAGAACGAATGCTCCACGCAAGACCAGCACTGCATCTGGAAAATGGGTAGCAGGGTTTGCCAGTGTTTATCTCAGAGCAAACGGGATTTCATCACTTTTTGTCTTTCTTGCTTGTCAGTATATTCTACTTTTTCTATAATGAGCATGGACTCTTTTGTTCAAGGAAATAAATTAATGAAAGACACTTAATTTGAAAGAAAATACAAAACATATCCCAGTTATTTTTCCACTCTCAGAAGCAACACTGCACCTCTGTGTACTGTACAAAACGCTGCCCTCACAGAGGAAAAGCAAACACCACTGGCCCGCTGTCTACAGGCTGTGTACTGTGTGGGTTGGCAGGTGATTCTTTCCCTGATCTGAAGCACTGGAAGTCACATTATATCAAGGCATCCCTTTGGGCTTCGTAGTCTGCTACTTAGCTGGTCATGGAAGGTATACTTTCTCCTTTTGATAGGGAGATGGGATTTCTTTTGCAAAAGAGAAAGATGCTGGCCCCAAAGAGTAACACTAAACTGTGAGTCATAGCATAGGTCTGTAATTCTACCACTGTAGGAGGCTTAGACAGGAGGATCATAAGTGCAAGCAAGCCCATCCTGGATTACATAGCAATTTTGCAAGACCATGTCCAGAAATAAAAAACTAAAAAGGATTGAAGATACAGCTCTTGCAAAAGCCCTGGCTTTAATACAGAGTACCAATGAAAACAAATTTTTTTAGAAACTAAGGCTACACACAAAGTATACAGTAAAATTAGAGGAAGAAACCCTATTGTCTTTAAAAATATTCCAAAGCCTGTGCAGGTACAGAAGAAACAACACCAGATCTTCAAGGTATAGACAAACAGATCCAACCTAAAGGCATTTTTGGTTAGCTGTCCCACACAATAAGTTATAAATCTGGAACAGGAAACTTGAAATCATTAAGGTCACATATTTATAACATCATATTCAATTAGGTTAGAAAAGTGCAATATCTGTCATCATGTCATAAAAAGATGTGTTTTTCTTTCAGATCTCTTAGAAAGAAAAGCTCCCAATATTGTTACAGATAGGGCTGTTTTCAATCAGTTACAAGAAGCAATTCAATTACGAGACGGTTTAGTGCAGTAACTGACTCCAGACTAATTTAATTTCTTTAGGTCTCTAAAGATCAATTGATCTGATTTGTCCCATCCCCAAAGGCTGTTTAGGAAAAACTCAGACTTAAATACCTGGAAGTGAAATCCAAAACCTTGGCCAGTTTCACACTCCTTAGGTCATCTTGCAAACTTTCAGCTGGTCGCATAGAGCACTCATCACACTAAAGCGACTTCATCACACATGCATGTGCTGAGTACTCCCAGGTCAGCACACTTCTTCAATGAGTGGGAAATGTGGCCCCATGCTCTATCAATTCTGCCCTTCTCAGGGCCAGTGGGCTGGGTCCCCCTACCTCATGCCTGTGAGTGTGACTGCAAGGCCATTTTTACTCTAGGAGGAGCTCATGAAGACCAGGAAAAGTAGACTTCGATGGGGAACAAACTGTTCCACACAAGGCTCACCTCATAAGATGAGGAACTTAGCACTGTTGTGTGTTCTGTGATTCATGGAGTGCTTTTGTAAATGTTGTCATAATTGATGCCACAATAAACTTTTGAACCAGCAGGACTATTGTCTCCATTGGCTAGATGAAGAAATAGACTCTAAAGTTCAGCGACTTGTCCAGGACCAATCACCCAGGAGAAGGCAGAGCTGCACCCCTGCCCCAGGACCATTTCCTGCAGCAGAGCAAGCCTCCCGCCCACCTGGGACAGAAGGTGTGACGGGCACCATGACAATGCAGCCGTACTGCACCCACTTTGCCCCAGTCTCCATCCTTACTCAAATTCCAAGCAAACTGAGAAAAAGATCACTCAAAATCATCATCGCAGTCACATCACTCCTCTGCATCAGAGCTTCAGACACTCAGAAAAAAACAAGAAAGTCATTTCTAAAGGAAGGCGCCTTTGGAAGGAGCCTGCTTGCCGTCCAGGCTGCTGTTAGCCCTTTCTCACTGACTTCTGTCTCACTCAACAGAGAGCTGCCCACTGCCTTCTTCCTGCACTTTGCAGTGGGTTTCTCCAACACCAGCCCAATCTTTTTCCCTGATCTCATCACCTGCAACCTCTCCAAGTAATTAATCTTTCCTTTTGACTCAGAACGCACAGTTTTGTCCAATGTTCAGCGGGTCCCACTGACTTCTCTGCCTCCCCACCAAGCCTCTACATGTCTTCACCCCACCAACCACCTCCCTATGCTCTGCCACTTGGGAAGACTTAGGATGAAACAGACTCAGGCTGCTGAAACATGGAACTGGCCCTTATGTGGAGCTGCCAGGAGAGGCTGGGCAGGAGTGCGGAGGTCAGCTGTGACCATATGGTAGGCAACAAAGAGTTGTGCAGTGGCAGAAATGTGCCCAAGCACTGGGGAAATCACACAAACATGAAGATACAGTGAATCAGAGGGCTACTGTCTCAGTATTCCACCTGCCAATAAAGACACTGGGCCACAAAAAAAGATTAAGTGTAGAAGACTAATGTGTTTCACACATACAAATGATGGACAGGTTGAAAATTTCTCTGAAAAGGACTTTTTTCACATTCGTATTGGACAAACTATGGATGTCAATATGGTCATGTGCTTCACCTAGGTGGTCTCAAACCACAGGAACCACTGTAGTTGAAAGAAGTGGGGTAACTTATAGGTCCATGGTTACTGCTTGTTTTCCTATGGGTCCTGATGTTTTTCCAATGAAAAGACAGGTAATCTACTCTATAGGTAAAATTATGTGCCCTTGAAGTAAACGACATCACCTTGTTTCAAATTTCCAAATTGCCCTTACACTCTTTGCAAATATATCCGCTTCAGAAGGAAAAAGGCCATCACAGTCCCATTTCTCTGCAGACTGCCACTCATCAAAGTCCAGAGCTTATAACATCAAGAGGACTAAGTCTTTGACAACATCAGCCTGTGTTTATGGTCAATAAGTGCCCTGACCAAAGCAATGCCTTTGCTTAGAAACAGTGCGTGACAGTTCAGTGTGGTGCTCACAAGACTTGAGCAGCTGTGTATCTGCAGGTTCTATAGCTGGAAGGACACAGAGACTCAGAGACCGGACAGAGGCAAGTTAGGGTTCCCTGGCATCATGACCCTTGTGTCCTCACAAACTCACTCTTCTCTTTATCTTATCTGGACAAAAAGTAAACAGAAAATTCTCATTACCTCTCAATGTCAGTGAGTCTGGAGGAGTCCCGAAATCCTTTGGCAAAAGGATTGCTGTCTATTTTCAGCTTGGTTATCTGGAAAGGAAAGAATGGGTACAAAACAATCTCATTTCCGAGGTCAAAGCAGTAAAATCCTAAACAGAAATTTTCTTCATTTCTATAGCACCTCTAGAATATCTCAGTGTCTCTCAGCATCGTGAGCAGGGTTTAAAGTGCTGGACAAGTTCACAGGAAGGATGGGTCACAGCCAAGCTGGACCCAGTTAGTCTGGGGGCCTTTGAGGCAAGGTGGAAAAGAGCTGGGGTGTGACATATGTGACATAGTAGTGACAGGTGATGGTTCAGCTGGGGAGCCAGGAGCCTCCTTAATAGGAGCTGGGTAGAATCCCAACATTCCAGGAAAAATAGGGAATAAACGCAAAAACATTGTCTCACTCTGACTTGGCAACACCTTTTGTTAATACTATGAGCATGGACATATACCAGGATGGATAGAAGATGAAATGTTCAGTAATAGCTTCATGTGCGATGCCACAGAAATACATGACAGGAAGCCTTCAGAACATAAATTCATTCCCGCCCCCCAATCCCTTTGACTAACTTAGAATCTAATTAGCCCACCCTTTGTTTCCCTTCTGTATAGTGTAATTTATAGAATGCTATGTTTTTATGGAAACAAATACTTTCTAGTAAGAATTGCTGTCTCAAGCATTAAGCGTCTATGCCAGGGCATCTGTCATCCTTCAGGACTCAATGAATGCAGGAAGATCCCGCAGACCGCACGCACCCTGCCTCCTGAGGAAGACACCTCGGGCTGCGAGGCAGAGGTAAAGGAGACGTCGGTTCACACGTCCTCCACGTGGAAAATCCCCATGAGCGCTGAAAGGAACCTTAGAGACCTAGAGCCTACACCCCTGACTGACAGATGGTCTCACTGAGGCACCAAGAGGGTGAGGACCAAGACACCCGAGTCAGTCACTGAGTTAGAACCCAGAGTGGGGTCCTCGCGAGTCCGAACTCATGAGCATCAGAAGCAGAGCCCACATTCATCTTTGGAGAGAAATGGACACAAAATGCTCTGAAAGAGGAAAGAGTTATGGGGATAGGTGAGGCCTGTCCTCCTCTCTCAGAGTAAGGACCCAACAAAACCCAGAGTTTGAAATACTACTTTCTCAAGGGCAACTTTTCCTCAGATTAGAGTATACTCACAGTTCATTTTAAACTATTAACACCCCCCAAAGTTTCTCTTTTTACTACAAGGAAGAGATTTTTTTTCCTTTCACAAGTTTTGCTGAAGTGAGTGGAACCTGCAGAATTGCAATAAAACTAACCCTGACTTTCAGCCTCACCCTCACCCTAACCCTCCTTTTTTTTTTTTTTTTTTAAATGGCACCGGGGATTGAACTCACAACCTCGCGTCTTATCAGACAGGCGCTTAAGTCACTGAGCCAAACTCCCAGCCCTGGGTTTTTGAGACAGGGTCACACTGTGTAGCTCAGGCTGGCCTTGTGCTTGCGTTGTAGCCCAAGCCGGCCTGGAACTCACAACGCTCCTCCTACCTCAGCCTCCCGAGTGCTGGTATTAAAGGCGTGTGCCACCACCCCCGGCTCGTAACCCTCCTTTTCAAGAAGCCTCCTCACCAAAACAATTGGAATTTGGTAAACTGTTCTTCTCTGTGAGTAACACTGGCCTCTGGAATATGGATTCTGAAAAAATATCAATCTTGAAGGGCATTTGTAAGTGTCTCTAAAGTGCTCATTGTAGTCCATGAACATTTCCTGTACAGCAGCTAAGAAAATAACTAATTTCCATTTCAGCCTAGTTATGGAAATCAGTAGAGAAGGGAGGAAATATGGTAGGAAATAGAAACCTGTTTGCAATGGCAAGCAAAGCTCCCTGGAGTATGCATATAAAGAAACGTATAGGAGTCAGCAGGGCATGGTGGGGCACACATGAAATCCCAGCACTTTGAGAGGCTTAGGCAAGAGGCTGGCAAGTTCAAGTCCCATCTAGGTAACTTAATGGAGCTCTGTCTGAAAATAAAAAATTATAAAAGGGCCTGGGGATGTAGCTCAGTGGAATAGGGCCCTTGGGTTTGATCCCTAGTTCCATGGGGTTGGGTGGAGGATGTCACAGCAGTGCCACCTCTATAAGGTGCCCATCAAGAGTTTGTAGAGAAACTTTCTTACACAGTGCTGCTGCTTCCTGAGGAGTTGTCTGCTTCAGACATTATTTTGAAGGTCAGTTTTTGGAAAGAAAGAGAAATTTGTATTCATTTAAGGTAAACTGCAAACATCTTTCGCCCTGGCAATGCATTTGCTCTAAGCTTATAGGTACCAACAAGATTTAAAAACCCTCAAGGACATGCACTGAGTCCCTTTCTACAGAACACTTACAATTTAAACTATATTCTATTTCCAAAGTGCTTTACAGTCCCCGAAACCACCTTCACAATCTTTCATCAATAACTGACTACTTAATGGGGATTGGTGACCTCGTCAGCTCGCTGAAAGATGCCAAACAGGACATGGATAAAAGATGAGCAGTTTCTTAGCTAAGGGAGTTTAGCATCCTAGCACAGGCAGAGTCACCTGCTAAATAGGATGGGAAGGTGGCACCCACCCCTTGGAGCCAGCAACCTTCAGGGTGAATCAAACTCTGATGAAAATTCCCAACTGGAACCATGAGACAGAACAACAAAGGTGAGTCTTCCTTCCAGCAGCACATTTATGAGACTGGAGAGTGAATGGGTTTGCAGAATCTCTGGGTTTCTGGAGATGGCCTCGTGTTTCATATCTGAATGAGAAACTATTATTGAAAGAGGTTCTTTTACAGCCACCCTCTGTGAGCCACAGCAGTGTCTGGCTGCATACAAACCAGAACGGAAAGGACTGTCTGTTACAGTGGTCAGATACTTTGTCACTAAAATTACATGGGGCCTCTGAACATATGCTATATTTTTATATTTTATTTTATTTTGCTTTATTTTTTGGATTAAATCTAGGAAGTGCGAAGCTCTATCCCCAGCCCATTTTTTAATAACCACATATTCTTTCTTCTATGTTTCTTCGTACATGTTTTCTGTACATCATGGATACATTCATTGTGGGGAGCTGGTAGATATACATAACACATTTTAATTCTTTCTACTTCTTCCTCTCCCCTCCATCTCCGGTTCCTCTCCCCATTTGTAAAAGATCAATCTCCCTATTTTGTAACAGTTCTCTTTTATTTTACTCTTTATCTATACTTTGGATTTCTAAAGTGCTAATCAGCAGCTCAGGGTCTGTGGGTTAAATTTATTAGTGAGCCCACCAAACTTAGTGCAATCCAGGTGGACTCAGAATCTTTCAGGTGTCCACTATAATAACCCAGGAAAGGCTTGTTGACATTTTAAAAAACAAGCAGCCAGAAATATGATTGCATTTTTAAGCGTTTACAATCTAGGTGGAACTCTGAGTTCACTCAAAAGCATTTAGTATTGCTTTTTTAATTTTAAGGCAAAATAACTTTTAAATAGTAAAACATTCACATTCTAGATAATCACATATATTAAAATGTCAGACAGAGATTTTATTCTACAATACCTAAATAAAAACCTAGTGGTTATATAGAAAGAAATTCCCTTTTGAAGGTGCAGTTTTATGAAATCTGTGATAACTGAGAAAGTAGCACAGTGAGAACTGATATAAAAAGGAGCTAAGTCATAGTCAGTGACTGCAGACAGCTGGACACCAGTCCTTTCCTGCTGTAACACAGGGACCTTGTAGCTTGTCAGGTCATCGGACAATAGTACCCTTGTCAAAGGTCACACAGAATGAAGTTTCAAAAAAGAATCCTTCTAGGGGTGGTGGCACATGCCTGCAATCCCAGCATTCTAGGAGGCTGAGGCAGGAGGATTGCAAATTTGAACCCAGCCTGGGCAACTTAGCAACTTAGTAAGATCCTGTCTTTTTAAAAAACTAAATAACTGTCGAGGATATAGTTCAATGTGAAGACCCTGGGTTCAATCCCAGCAAATGAATAAATGAATGAATCAATCAATCAATCAAATCAATCATCCACTAAACATCATTCCAGAGAACCAGAAGTGTGGCTTCTTTATCACTCCAAAGCAAAATTTTAAAGCAGCAGTATTTCTCACATGGTGCAAAGAAAGTATTAGAGTAAGGACAGCAGCATGTGCTTTAGAAATCTTTGCTGAGGACGTGTCAATACACATTCAAATTACTACTAGTTCAGGCCTCCACACAATCCTGTTTCCTCATGTACCATGGTAGTAATGTAGAACGTAACACATCTCCTAACCAGAAGGTTCCCTCTTTTAGCAACTGCACCATTTTCACAGAAACACGAGTGTCACTGGAGGGCAGATTCTGACACCACCAGCTGTGCCTGGGGAAGAAGGCTTCGGCAGAGCTTTTTCCCACCACACCATCATGGGACTGGAGTCCAACGGGCTTCCCAGCCATGGGGGAAACTGGCTCTCAGGGACCATTTTTCCAATTATTGAAGGAACATCTGACCGAAGGCATTTAAAAATGAAACCTGACCTACACTTCAACTCTACAGAATGATTTGCCTGTGCAGAAGACATGCATGACCTTTAAGTCCTAAATTATAAAATAGTTTGTTGAAAGTGTAATGTATTTAGCTTTTACCTAATAATGGAAAGAAAGGCAATCATCTCCTTGCAAACACCAGAAAAAGAAATAGCAGAGAAGATCCTATTTTAACTACTTATAAATAAAGTGACCACCCCCAAGGAATGAGAAGGATTTCTTTCTCACAAATTCTATTAAAAATTTCAATTTTAACAGACATACTAATAACAGTTCTATCCAAAGTTTAATGGATATGAAAGTGCTCCTAAATATGAACTTCATATTTGTTCTTTGTGCATGCAAAAATGCTAATATTTCTGTCATACATGGTATATATTTATCTTGTTTTGATCTCACATGTTTTAATTACCTGTTTAGGAAAACTGATACCCAAACTTGGGATAGTGCTAAAGAAGCAACTAATGTGGGGAAGGTTAGGAAGAGTTAAGGATAACTTTAAAAATAACCTAGAATTAATAAAAATGATAATGCACAAATTAATTTATTCATTCACATGATATTTGAGTGACTGCCTCTGAATGTTGACTTATATTTATAAACCATTTGCAAAACTGGCCTATCAATATCAAATCAAGGCTTTGACTATTAATTCAGATGTTTATCTGGCTTTATGCTAAGGTCTATGCTTTTAATGGTGGATATATGGAAATAAACTCAGAGGCAGAAGTGTCTATTGAGGAAATTAATTCTGAACTTAGTTGCTTCCACTGTGGGATACTCACTAATGGAATGATGCAATAAACATATTAATCTTTATACTTTAAGATCCAGTGAAGGATGGCAGAGTTCTTGTACGCAAACTTTGAGTCCATTTGTAACACCAAGTAGAAATAAATATCAAGAGGAGCAATTAGCATTGGCATCTGCACTAACCAGAATCAGCCTTTTTTAATTTAGCAAGTTTTCAAATTCAGTTTTCAAATGTTTGACACTGACAATGGCCACTTCCTTGGCCAACAATATATCCTGATGCCACCAAAACAGAGGAACTAAGGCACAGAATATCAAGGCTTCATGATAGGTCTTGTCACATATCAAATCTGTGGCCTTGGGTCAGTGTCTTAACCACAGCAAACCTCAGTTTTTTAAAATCTTTTGAATAGTACTCAGGGCCTCCTTGGAGGATTAGTGTCAGAATTCGATAAGGTTATTTTTTAAAATGTAAGAAATTTTTCTCAATTAAAAATAATAAACTCAAATCATGAATTTTAGTTGGATCCTAATTCTCAGACCAAAAAAAAATTGCTATAAAGGATATTACTGATCCATCCTAACATTTTTAATTAAACTGAATATTAGGTGATATTAAGGAATAATTCTTACTAATTTTCTTAGCAGCAATGAAGATATTGTGGTTCAAAAATAATATTCTCATGGCCACAGAAGTTGTTAGAAGTGTGTCATGGTGTCACACATCTTTGTGTCAAATGATTCAGGGGAGGGGAAAGTATATGCATACAGAAGGAGAGAGAAGGGAGAGAAAGAGAGAAGCAAATTGGGGAAAATGTTACTGTTGAATCTGAGTGGTCGGTACATGAGGTTCATTTTTTGTGTACTTGAAATTTTTCTAACTAAAAAGTTGAATGGAAGAAGAACTAAGGAGATAATGTCATTAAGGTAAGTGGTTCCCATTGGCTGTAGCTAGCGCCGGCAGCTAGCTACCTGCAGTTTAGGAGGAGACCTGCCTGTCATACTTGCCAGTGTTCCTGTGAACAGCAGCCCGTGGCAGCAGGTAAGCAGTGAGTGCTTGTTTAAAAGAAGATGGACCAGGGGAGAGGAAGGAGAGGAAAGAAAAAGAACTGAAATCCTCCAAAAATGATGTCTCAGAGCCCATCAGAATCAAACTGAGAGAAGATGACATACTGGGAAGCTGAGGCAGGAGTATAAGTCTAAATTCAGGACCCAGCCTGGGCAACTTAGAAATTTAGCAAGACTTAGTCTCAAAATAAAAATAAATAAATAAATAAATAAATAAATAAATAAATAAATGGGGCTGGAGATGTAGCCCACTGTGAAAGCTCCAATTTCAGTCTCCAGTACTACATGAAGAAAAAGAACAAGAAGAAGAAAAGAAGGAGGAGGAAGAGGACAAGGAGGAAGTGAAGAGGCAGAAGAAGGAGGAGAAGTAGGGAGAGGAGGAGGGAGGAAGAAGAGAAGGAGGAAGAAGTGGAGAGTGCTGGCAGATTAGGACAACTTTGAGCCAGGGAGTGGTCAGTAAACCACTGGACGTAGTGTATAAAGATTCTAGAAAAGTAGGCAACGTGATCTGTGGTCACTGAACACACTCGTAGAGGCCCTTGGACTGCCATCTAATCCTTTCTCCAAAACGCACCTTCATCCTGAATACCACATCCTAGTCTTCTATAGGAGCCCCACTATGACCTGTACTCACCAGCTGATTCTGGTAGGCTGTCACAGCTGTGAAGACTGTCTCTGGAAAGATGAACGTTCTGAACTCCTCAGACTTCAGGTTGAGCAGTGAAGCTGTGTGGTCTTTCTTCTTAATGATGTGCACCCGAGGCTGGTACTTATGCATTGAGTTCAGAATTATCTATGATGAACAGATGGGAAGCACTGAATTGTACAGACTCATGCTGCTAAACAGGCCAAAGTACATGCAGGCAAAACCAGAACCATAAAATCTAAATTTCAAATTCAATTTGAAGATTAGGATCTATGCTTTCCTTTGTTAGGCAGATCATTTTCACATGACACAGGAGAATCATCATTGTGAATCACATTTTACCAAAACCTGCAAATAATACAGGTTGTTTCAAGGCTCTTTCTAAAATGAAAAGGTCTGGAGGCAATATGGAGGATACATTTTATATATTTTTCAAAATCAAGTCTTTAGACTATTTTTGCTAGCCTAGTTGGACCAAAAAGTGCACCTCTAAACTTTCTAAAATAGAATATATATTTTAGGAGGCCAGGTTGTTATTTAGGGGGGAAAAGATAAAGCAATTTAGAAAGCAGTGTGGTATTAGACAGACCTGGGTTAGAACCTCACATCTCCACGTGCCAGTTCTTTAATCTTGAGCCAAGTGACCTTACCTTTCCTGCTTTTAGTTTTCTCAAATTCAAAAGCAGTAGCAACCTCATGAGGGTTAGACAATATAACCTTGTAAAGCACACAAGAAACGGCAAGTGCTCTGTGACTGTGAACTGTATTATTATGACAGTGACAGCATCCTTGATTTCTAATTTCCAGTTATAAAACTGAAACCTCAATCACTGTAATGGCCATCTTCCATTCTGTAGCTCATAAAAGCTGCCACATTCTTAGAAATCATAGACACACTCGAGTTAACAAGGCGGCTAAGACATTGTATTTTTTCTTTTATCTTTTAAACAAAATGTAAACACTTGCCACTGTGAAATCTGAGCAACAAAATTCACTTTTAGACATAAAAAATTTCCCCCATTTTACCTACTACCACCTAAATCTCTACCTAAATCTGCAAAATAGGATCTTTCTTGGCTGGGATGGGTGGAAGAGGCACATTGTATCCGTTCCACCAAGCCCTAAGAAGAGACCCTTGGGGAAGAATTTGATAAATGGTATGGTGAGATCGATGGCACTCAGTGTTGGTGGCTGCTGCTACTATTATGACTGATGGCTCCCTTGTTTTCCTGGTTTTAGCAGAGTTAAATAGTAGGCACTGTGAGACAACTGGTATACCAGTGCACCTCTGTGGATTCAACCACTTTTGAATCCAAAGTATCTTTTTAAAAACTTGCTTCTGTATTGAACATGTAGATTTTCTTTTTATCATTATTCCTTAAACAATGCAGCATAACAGCTCCTTTTGTAGTATTTACATTGTATTAGGAATATAAGGAATCTAGAAATGGTTTAAAGGATACGAGAGGTTATCTGCAAATACAGTTCTGTTTTATACGAGAGACTTGAGCATCCATGAATTCTGCTTTTCTTAGGGGATCCTAAAACCAAGTTCCTGAGAATATGGAGGAACTTTCTGTATAACAAATTTCTTGTTGCCAGTCTCTAACTTTTAAATCAATTTAAAATGAACTGGGGGGAGGGAGGTTGAATTTGCACATGCTATTTTGTGTGATCTCAAACCAGAATAGGAACAACTGAAACAAATGAGATCTTCAGTGACTCAAACTTTAAAAAATGATATCATCTCCTTGTATAATGCATTTATTTTAATGAGTTCAAAATATTCATGCTTAATCATAAAAGTGGAATAAACATGAAGCAATAAAAGCAAGCAGTTGTCACCTGATACTTAGAAAAAATTTTTCACCAATCCTTATATACTCTATTGAGAAAACAGGGAGAATTTTCAAAAGCACATACTCACCTACCCAAACAAAAATGAATTTTCAAAGCACATACTCACAAACTAAAATGAAAAAGCCTGAGCTTTAAGTAACACTCCCTTCCCCACACCCCTCACCCTAGGCCAAATTCCCTTGGGAATGGTAGCTGAACAGTCAGAGCGCAGGGGTCCTGACTCTCTCCCTCAGGAGGCTGAGAAACACTAGTGGAAATGTGGATGCTGCTTCACTGAAGAAATCAATGAATAAGACTAAATGCAAAAGAATTCTTCAGAACTGCTTCAAAAAAATGTCCAAACACAGTATTTAAAAATCCTTCCTTATACTTTTCAGAACATACTAATTATGATGACAAAGGGTTATATTAAATCATCATGGAAGTTCTGAAGCTAAAATGGATATAAGCAACCATCTAAGACTAAACAATTTGTCAGAATCTAATCTTGGCACCATTTGGAGAGAACTCAGAGCTCTTGAAATTCAGTTTAGCACCATTCCCACCCATGAAGCTGATTCTAAAAGAAAAAAACATTTTCGTTTTGGAGAGTGGAGCCGTCAAGTCTTTCTGCAAAGACCCAAGTCATTCTTCTGAAATCTTCACATATGGAAAATATGAGGACCAGAAAAGAATTTCTTTTTCTCTGTAAAGATTTCAGGAGTTCAAGAAATTTTAATATAAATGAGATTGAGAATGATCACTAATTTATAAAAAATATTACTCAAACTGGGATTGTGGTATATAACTATAATCCCAGCAGTCTGGGAGGTCAAGACAGGAGGATCATAAGTTTGAGATCAGCTTGGAGAATTTAACAACTTAGTGAGAGATCTCATCTCAGAATAAAGAATTTTACAAGGGTTTGGGATGTAGCTCAGTGTTACAGCCCTGAGTTCAATCCTCAGTACTCCCTCCCTCTCAAATACTTCATAATTCATACATTTAACCTTGAAACTAATCTGTGAATGGAAGCATCCTACATTTGAAAAAGAGACAAAAGAGAATTATGATGACACCCATAAAGGTCAAATATCTTTTCTAATATATAAAAATACAAGAAGATTGAAGGGTTGAAGGAGGAGTGGGGATTGGGAAAAAAAGAGGAATCAAAATATATCAGATACAGGTACAAACTCCTTATGATTAATGTGATCATTATGTATATCTAAGTTGTATCAATAAACCTAATTTTTAAAATTAAGAAAAATAAAAATAAATAAATAACAAAAGTCCAAAAGCTTATTAACCTGCTCTCAGTACAGTATTTCAACAGCACCATCCACAGTCCTAGCTTAAACTGCTGACTCCTGACTTGTTTGTTTGACGATGGGAACACTGTAAGTGATTTATTCATTTCCAGTTCAGTCCAACCATTTGAAACCATATCTAGAACTCTCTAATTTATTATCTACTTAAATCTGTCTTGAGGATGATTTTAAAGCACTTCCTCTAAATTGCATAGATCCAATAAAAACTAAAACCTTAAGTAACAAGAGCTTTATTTAATACAAGAGATGTGAGAATAATTATACCAAATTATCTATGCCAAGGAAGGAGACTATGAAAATACTCATGTTTATTAACAGTGAAGAGGCAAATGGGAAAAAATTTTTCCAGCTACTCTTTTTGCAGAGGACTAATACCTAGAATATTTGAAGGACTAAAAAAACTTGCCCCAAATCAATAACCCATTCCAAAAAATGGACAAATAAAATAGATATTTCTTAAAAGAAGAAGTACAAATGGCCAATAAACATATGAAAAAATGTTCATCATCTTTAGCCACTAGGGAAATGCAAATTAAAACAACTCAGATTCTATCTCACCCTAATCGGAATGGCCATCATCAAGAATATACACAAAAATCAAATTCTGGCAAGGCTGTGGAGGAAATGAAATCCATCTATCACTGTTGGTGGGAATGTAAACTAGTATGACCACTATGGAAATCAATGTGGAGGTTCCTCAAAAAACTAAAACTAGAAATTCCATTTGACACAGCTAGCTCCCTTCTGGTTATCTTCCCAGAAAAGTTAAAGACATCATGTTACAGTGATACAAGTGTATCCATGTTTATAGAACTGCGATTCACAATAGCTAAAGTGTAAAAATTGTCTAGATGCCCATCAGTGGACAAATAGATAAAGAAAATATGGTGTATATATACACAGTAGAATTATATTCAGCCATAAAGAAGTATAGATTCATGTCATCTATAGGAAAATAGATGGATCTTGAGGCTATAATGTTAAGTGAAATAAGTCAGACACAAAAACTTAAATATGACTTGGTTTCTTTCAAATAAGAAGTCTAATTATAAATAAAGAAGCAAATAAAGGTGAAAGATTAAAAATAATTAAGATATGGATAATAGAGAGCCCCTGAAACAAATGTAAATTTCATATGCTGAAAACATATATCACTTAAAGTAATAATATAATTAATTTTTTAAAAAGGCCAGGGATGTAGCTCAGTGAGAGACCCTGGGTTCAGTACCCACTACTACAAGGAGAGAGAGAGAGAGAGAGAGAGAGAGAGAAGGAACAGAGAGGGAGAGAAAAGGAGAGAATGCATGGAAGGACCCATATTCTTTCTGAATGGAAGCACAAAACAAAACAAAACAAAACAACCTCATCAAAAAGAAGTTTGTAAGTCTACAAGTTTTCTTAAAATCTAAAACAGAATTTGTGTGCAATTTTTATTTAAGAGTACTAAATCACCTCACCTTAAAAAAAATTGTATAAAGAGTGCCAAGGCTTTTGTCAGTCGCTGCCTATTCTATTAACTATTGATAAGAGCTCAGAATTGTAATTTCTCTTTTTTCCATACTTCAATCAATTCTACTGACACAAGGAGGTTTTTCTCCCAGTTATATTGGAGATTTAATCCAGGACCTTGGCACTGAGCTACATCCTTAGCTTTTTATCTTTCCATTTTGACACAGGGTCAAGTTGCCCAAGTTGAGCTTGAACCTACCTCCCAGTGTGCTGGGATTAGAGGCATGGGTCACCACGCCTTGGATCAGACTCTACAAAAATGATGTATAATGAGTAAAAAGCACTTTTGTAAATTCCTTTGGCAAGACTGCCCTTGTATTCTGTTGCATCTCACAGGAATGTGTTCTGCACATTGACAGGACCCCAGGAGGTCTGAACCCATCCCCTTTATGCTGTTTACATCCTACCATCATCAGTCAGATGCTTAACCTAAGGAGAGGCTGCAGGCTGCCTCCAAAAGTACATGTTCTACATGTATCCCTGGCTCAGGTGACAAAGCAGCTGCAGGCCCGCTAGGAAAACCGTGGTGCAGAAGGTCCAAAGGTCCTTCTGCATGGAAAGGCCCCTCAGATCCCTGTACATGAATTCTGGACAAAATCAGTCATGGTCCCCTAAAGAATGCATACGTGCTCATCCAATGACTTAGAGATGGACAGCGAAGGTGGAGAGGGAGAGGAGAAGAGGCAAAGAGAGGACACCAGCTGTGACGTGTCACATCCATCCAGGGGACCCCACACAGCCAAGGTGCCTCATACTTACATGGCCATGTTGATCCAGTTCATTGTTGGTGAGTTTCACCTTCTCGAAGGACACCATCTGTTTGAGTAGCTGCTCACCGGTAAAGGGAGAGTCAGGGTGCACATAGAGCCTAAGGAAATTATGAGACAATTGTATTGAGATATTATTTTAAAGTCTGTCTCTGGGTTATAAAATGCACTCATTCTAAAGGAACATAGTCTCTTAGACACAGCCTGTTCTATTTACTCCACATATCTCAAATTTATTAACACAGCAATGCCAAAATAACTCTGAAACATCTAATGTATTTCTTCATGTACCAATGATCTGAAAGGGGTAAAACTTCATAAATCTACTGTGTGCTGAGTAAGCCAATCTTTATAGATGGGTTATTTATTTCATCTATGTAGTTAGTTACTATTTTTTGTCTATCAAATATAAAAAGTTCATTGTTGTAGGTATTTTCCAAAGAAGTCTCGGTTACACTAACTGCATGAGTTCCTATTGCAAGCATCACTGAAGAGTAATGAAAACAAAAATTGAAAGACGAAATAATTTTAGAGAACACATTTGTCTAAGCTTAAGTCACTCAGTTGAAAGCATGTGCACTTTTCAAATATAAGACAAAGTTATTTTAGCACAGATATATGGAGACTTTTTCCCCCCAGTGGTGGGTATTGAACTCAGGTATATTTTACTTCAGTAATATCCCCAGTTCATTTTTCATTTTTTATTTCTTACTTTGAGACAGGGGCTCATAAGTCACTAAGTTGCCCAGGCTGGGGTTAAATTTGCCATCTTCCTGCCTTAGGCTCCCAGAGTGGTGGGATTATAGGCGTGGACCACTAGGCCCCGCCCAGGGGAATGTTCACTAGCTCACAGATCAGAGGTGAGAGTCTGTTGCTCCTTCTGGTACTTTAACCACTGCCACATACTCTTATCATATCAGTTAATATACTCACTAACCGAGCATTTAAGGCTGGATAAGCTTTGATTTATTCAACTGATTTGTTTATAAACAGCTTGAGCAGAAGAAAAAACCCTTTTATCCCATATGGATCTGTTACTACGTGCAAGGCACAACTTTACTCACTGTGAAACACAGGGCATTCCTTTCCCTGCGACCATCCCCCTAAATACAGCTCTTTGTAAATCATAATGCTAGTAACTTCTTGACATAGTCTTTCCAAAATAAGAGGGAAATTTCAGAACTGAGGATAAGAAGGGTAAAGTCCTTGTTTTAACAGAACAAATCCCTTTTCATTTTTTTCTCCAAAGCTGGGGATTGAACCCAGGATCTCATGAAAACCAAACATGTACTCTATCACTGAGCTACACGCCGGCGCTGATAAATTCCTTTATCAGTATAACAGGTTATTCATACGTATATTTTGTATGTGATCCTTAAATCTATAATTAAGGATAAATGTTTGGGTTAGGGAAAAAGCAAGGGAAAAATGTAAGGAAAATCTTTCCTTACAATATTCATGTAAAGAGCCAGAAGTCTGAGCTGTGGTTTGTCCTGAAAAAGGACTAAGCTCAGAGGAATTGCACTTTATGGGTTCTGGAACTCACCAAGCCCCTCAGGAGCAAAGCACAGAATAGGCGGGCAGGGCTGTGGATCTGAGCGGACCTGCGAAAGACTAAACACTGCAGGGCTCTGTCCTGCTGTTGGTTCCATTGTTTTAGGCAGGGAGTTCATAATCACTTTCCACAAGAACATTTTGTCATAGATAACTTCTCAAGCTTCATCCTCCTAAAGTTGCAATTTTATTTTTAGTTACTAAATTATTTATATTGGTAATACAAAATAAATGTATTCATCATGGGGAACTGGTATGTATACATATCATATCTTTATCCTTTTTTACTTTCCTCTCTCCTCCCTCTCATCTTCTCTTCATCCCAAGATCCCCTTCCCATTCCCACAAAGACTGTCTTACTGTTTAAAAAGAAAAAGGAAAAAAAGTTTTCAGAAAATAGAAAAGAAAGTTGTAATTTTTAAGGTGCAGTCATTGTATTGATCAATACTACATCCCACTTGCCCCCCAAAATGTCCAAAATCACTGGAAGTCCTATTAGTTGATGAAACGTTCCTTCTTAAGAGAGTCACTATATTTAATCGCATTAATAAAAGTAACTTATTTAAATATCAGTTACTTTAAAGAAAAGGAGATGCCCTATATGAACATGGAATATTATTTTAGAGCATGAATAATGTCTTGCCCATTGTTACTCAAATAAAGTTGCCAAGCATTATTCCTCCTGATTAGAAAGTACTGGCTAGTGAATTTCTGTCTGGGTTAAAGTGCTTCAAAGACCTAGACCTACAAGGAATTTCTGCCATCATACAAAAATTCTCAGTTCCCAAGTTCTTCCCCTTTCTTTTACGGAGGTAGAAAATATTGCTATTTTCTTAAAATAAGAAAAAGCACAGTTGTTTAAATGATCTAGAGTATTTCTATCCTATGATGCATTATATATTTTTTAATCTAATATCAATATAAACAAGCTGAACTAGAGTAAATGAGAAAACACACAGGAAGCTCCTCTTCTCTCAAGCCCCAATTTCACCCCCACCCTGGACTTAAAATTCCAGCAATAGCTTAAACATGCTTCAGTTGAGATAGTGCATTGGTACACGCTTTCTTTCTCTAACCAGAGCAGATTAGTAACATAAACAAGACATGTCATATTTCCAAAGTCTGCTGCCTACACCATTTCCCATACCTTCAGATAGGAAGAAAATGTATGTTAAATAAGAGTGATTAACTTCTTAGGAGAAAGGCTAGGGGAAACAACTGTAACAACCACTAAAACAAAAAACAAAAATCCAAAACCAAACCAAACCAAACAACCAAACAAACAAAAACAGTGCTCGCTTATAAAAATGGTTAGGAATCTGCTAAAACACTTCTGTCCCTCCCTGTCTTGCTTTTTCTCTTTACTCTGGTCTAAAACAATATGGAAAAGTTAGGAAAGAAGCTCAAGAAGAATAGTAAATTAGCTATGAAATAGCCTTAAAACACACACACACACACAAATTTTATTAATTTGATTTCTGTTGTGAACTGGTACATTTTGCTCAATTAAAAGAAATGACTTATGACTGAGTATGATGGCACATGCCAGCACTCTGGGAGGCTGAGGCAGGAGGATCAAAAATTCAGGCCCAGCCTAGGCTATTTAGCAACTCAGTGAGACTATGTCACAAAATTAAAAATAAAATAAAAAAGAACTAGAGATGTTGCTCAGTGGCAAAGCCCTGAGTTCAATTCCTAGTACAACCAAGCTAACTAACTAAATAAATGAGTTGGAATTTTAAAAATATTTCGTAGTCCTGTTATTTAATACTGATTTGGAAGGGTTGCAGAGATGAGCTTCCCAATCTCACTTGAGAACGGAAAATTGAAAGACTGCTGTTTATCTCTTCTCCAGTACACTTGGTATACTATAAACAATAATGTGATCAACTAATTAAGCTGAATGTTCTAGCTGATGGATGTATAAATCCTGTTGATTCTGCACCTCCTAGGTCTCCAGGCTAGAAATAAAGAACCAGCCATAGCTTCAAAAAAAAGTCTGTATATTGAAATAAATTCTTAGTTCTGACAGGACCTTTCGATCAATTACCAAAAAGAAAAAAAAACCCAAAAAACCAAAAACAAAAAACAAACAAACTTGCTCATGAAATAACTTAATATTGGTGAGGTTTTTGAACCCAAAATATAAAACCAGCCAATATTTTGCTTTATGTTGAAGTTTGTAGTTAGATTGCTGTAACTTCAGCTCTTATGCCATACATACTGTTCTGAAAACCCCCAAATGCCCACTGAGGCAAAGAAGCACCAACAGAGGTTTGTATAGCAATTTTCTTTCAAACAAAGCACTCTCAGACAAACACTAAGCAATAATTGCCACAAAAATAATCATATATCATCTAATATACTATGTTTCACATAAAAGAGCATATTAACTTGTTGAATTGCATTCATCCACTGAAATTATAGAGGAGACAAAAGAATTTTCTTTTCTTAAAACCTCTGCACCCTTTACTGCTTTAAAAAATAATACATTTTACCAAATGATGCTTATTTTGTACATATAGGATGCACTGAAAACAAAGTGTTTAAGATTTACTGTAAGTAGCCATGCTGCTAAAATACATTCTTCTAAAAAAGGATTTGAGGGCACTTAGTCTGGTTTTAGCAGCCAGTTAGAAATTTTATAAGCATCAAGAGGTTCACATTTCTAAGGAATCTTCAAACTGAAATACAAGGAAATGTCTGAAATAACTTATAAGGGAAAACAAAACATGTATGTGCTGCCGAAGCGAGCTTAAGGGAAGACAAAATGAAAGACAATTTTTAAAGGCACAAACTCTGCCTTTTTGGAGACTAACCCACATATTTCTTATTCAATCCTGAAGTGTTACAGGCCTGGAGAGCTCAGGCCAGAGCCGGCTACTTTAAACACAAAGCGGCTCAGAATTCACAGGGGAGACACGCATTTGCTTGGGGTGGTGCACACGAACCTGGCGGGCAGTGGGGGGTCGGCCTTGCCGGCCACCAGCCAGGAGGAGCGGTGGTAGGCGTAGCGGTACCTCTTGTTGTCCACTGGCACGATGTCCATCAGCACGATGTACTTGGCCTCAGGATCCACGCCTGAAAATGACACCCGGATAGTGGGAAACATCCTCCTGGCAAAGAGAAAGAGACACAAAGTGGGAGGGAGGGATGGAGGAAGGGAGAGAAGGAGGGAACTTTGGCTCAGGGAATAAGTCCCAGGGGCCTGGCCCCAATAGAGGCAAGAGAGACAGGATCCACTTCCTTCCTTCTCTACCCTCTCATCAGGCCCCCACGTGTCCCCTTTGATTTCTCCAAAAGCCAACAGAAAGGCCAATAGAGAGACACGTCTTCTTTGCAAAGGTAGGTGATTTTAAGTGTCAAGACATTGCCAGGTCAGTTTTGAGCTCTCATCATCCCAAAATCTGAAACTCTGTAATTGGATCAAGTCATCAAGGACTTTAGACTCCAGAGGATCCAAAGTAGCCAGACCTGATACAATTCTGCAACACAAGTGCCCATGGGAGAGAATGGGGATTCCTGGGTGGGTCTCAGAGACCCCATGGGTATTGCCTGTCCTGGGAGCTGGAAGAACCAAGTTCAAGGCCCTTGATCCTGGAGGCCTTTGCAGCCTGCATGCAGCTTCCACTCAGCCGACTTGCTTAGCCCTGGGCCAAGGGGCTACTCTTCCAATTGGACTCTTAGATTTTATATTTCATTCTTCGGGTTTAAATCTTCATTTTTAATAGGAGCTGCAGCTTTGACAAATTGAGCGTGAATAAAGAGGAGCCACACCCTTCCCTCGAAGCACCTAATGGCCCTGCATGCAGGCCCCCCTGGAATTCTGATCCAGCACCCAAGGACTCCAGGGTACAGGGAGAGCAGACCCAGTGGCTTCTTCCTAGGCCAGAGGGGCTCCCCATGGTCACAGCCCTGGAACCCACACATCCATTTCTGCAACACTTTCCGAAGGCCAGAACCTGGAAAGCAGCAGCCTCTAGTAGAGGGCCTCCAGTAGATGCCGCCTCTGTCCACCACCTGCCAGCCCTCCTGTCCAGTCCTCAGAAGTGCCCCAAGTACCTTGGCATCTCCTTATTCCAGCGCCCCACCCTCCAAGGCCCAGCTACCTGCCAGACTTGGTGATGATCATTTCTGTGCCCAACTCGTGGAACTTGTCCCACAGTTCCTTGGTCTCCAGGTTGCAGGTGATTTTGGCCATTTCCTCGCTGGGGATGACCGGGGTGGTGGGGATCAGAGGCTCAGTGCACAATGAGGAGGAGGACGGGCTGCTGCTGCCTCCCCCGCCGAACTCCCCCTGAGCATCCAGACTTGTCAGCTCGCCCAGGGGCTGGGCGCAGGAGGACTTCTCTACAAATTGCTCTGTAGGTAAAGAAAAAGGACAATTACAGCTTCCACTGTCAATACAGAAGAGATTCAGGGAAGTAAGCTGATCCAAAACAAGCTTCTGGATGGGCTCTGGGAAAATGATATTCAGATACTCGGATGCTGGCCAGGACCTAGCCCTGGGGAAAGCCTGCAGGCAGCTCCTAGAATGAAAGGGCCCCCTGCTTGGAAGATTACCTAACCACACAGCTCAGTTGACTAGTTAGTATATGATCAAAACCCCACTGGGGAGTCAAATTATGAGGAACAAAGAGAAGGACAGTGATCACAAAGGATAAAACGCAAATATCCTTACGGTTTTCTCTCTCAAAATCTAGACCCTGCAACCTGTGGGACACAGGAGTAGTCTTGCCTCTGTGACAACCAGATTTTTCTCCACCAAGTCCAAGGGATTGAAGACTGTCAGTAGCTTCTCTTGCTCTCACTCTAAGTGGAGCTTTCCCTTTCCCAACAGAGTGCTGCCCCCCGCCAAAAGAAGAAGGGAAGTAGAAGGGGATGGAAGAAACATAGGGACATAGTTCAAAAATAGTAAAGCACTTCACCTGTGTGAAGAGAGATTAGAGCAATTTTATAACATCGCTCCTAGTCTAAGATCTTATGAAAGACTCCAGAATCCAGCTTGCTAAGTCACAGAAGTAGATTTTTGGGAACGTTTTTAAAAATAATTTTATGAAAAAAATTACATGGCGTAGGTAATTTTTTCCTCCTCAAAAAGGTCCCAAAAGTGAGGAAAACAATTTATATCTACACGCAGGTTAGACTACCACTGCTTAGGAGCCCAAGGCTCTCCTGCCAGCTGATAAGGCTCCACTGCACCAGTCACTTTGATGGAATACAGGGGGACTTTTGTAATTGGCCCAATCATCTCCCATCCCTTAAAAAAGAAACTACTTGAATTTGCAATGTGAAGCCATCTCTAAACAACTCTGCTCTACTTCTGTGTGCCCTCAAGGACTGGAAACAAGTTGCAGGGTCTGCAGGCACAGGTGTCTGATGCACGCGGGCTGTGATGCGTTCATAACACAATCCCTTTTGTCATTCCTCGCACTTCTCCTTGAGGTCCAGCAACTGGAAACAGGGAATTCTGACTTATTTTTTTTCTTCTCAATGCAATAATCATACAATTTAGAGAAATGCTTTAAATTAACAGTTTAATCAATTGTCATGCTGATTGTTTGAAATTCAAAGAAAAGGAATCAGAGCTTGGTAAAATCTTATTTTCATTTAAAAATTTCAGAAACATATTCACAAAATGTCTTGACAAAGATTTAAGAAGTGACTTTGACATTTTTCTTCTTTTCCAAATGAAAAAGGCAAACTCCCTGAAGGACAGACTCACCAGAGTATCAAGGATGGGGGAGCAGAGGAGGATGCGAACGAAACAGAAATGTCCCCCAGTGCTTCCCAGGGGACCGCGTGGTTAAATGCAGAGGCGCGGGCACCACGGACGCCCACTACCAGCACAGTGCTCTCTACCCTTCACAGACCTGCATGGATTTGTCTTGCAGTGACTAACTGCGCTCTGTTGAACTGTCCCTTGAAGAAAAGAACCAGGAGAAAAATGCTCACTTTACAGATTATGGGGGTAGGAGAGAAGCTAGAGGGGCTTTTGGAAGCTGGGAATGAATTTATAGTTTAGGGTTTTGAAATTTAGACAGGAAAATAAAGTAGAAAAGATAGTACCATCAGGAGTTTTAACCTGAAATCCTCTTTTCTGCTAGGTACCAAAATGAGAAGGGGGTGTTCATAAAAGATTCAGGGGCTCCCCATTCAGGGGGGAGTGGATACTATTGGGCCATCCCATAAAATACTATTTTAAAAGTAGTTAATTTTTTTCCCTAAACAGTTGAGATTTGTTCTCATTTCTCTTCAGGTTTTGGGGTTCGGGAACCTCAAGGAAGCAGGGAGAGGGCACGGAGGAGACTTTGCCATTCTGCTGCCAGAGTCCTTCTGGCTTCCTTTCCCCTGCTTTGAAGTCCTACAGAGGTTCTACCGCTCTCCTCTCTCTGCCCAGGCACTTTATTTTTCAAGTTTTGCTCTTATTACAATAACATTGGATGTCATATGTCAAAGAGTTGGGAAGGACACAGAAAAAAACATTGGGGAGAGTTAAAAAAAAAACCACAACAACTAAGTTTGCTACTGGATTACTTTCATCATCTTGAAGAAACCAGATGATCAGGATGCAGAACAGTGATTTCCCGGGACCGGGAACGGTGACCAGGCCGCGTCTTTCACCCTCAGTTGTGAAAGGGTTTGTAAGCTCGCATCTCTGGCAGGCAGCTTCCTTCCCACACACTTCTCTTGCGCCCAGGAAAGCGTTCTTCCTCCCCACAACTTCCCCTCTACTCTGAGCCCAGTGTCTTCTATAAATGGCCAAGGTTGTTGAATAAATAGTATAACTAAAAGTTGAGGAATTTGAAAAATGGTTACTGGTTAATGTTTTTGCCAACCTCAACAGAAAATGACGACGATAATAAAACGAGTTTTGCTGATAAGTACGGAGCTTCTGGGAAGAAAATGGTTCACAGG
>RJWM01000900.1:0-180085 GCA_004363535.1 Dasyprocta punctata | reverse complement strand
GAAGTATAAAATTTATCATGAATATTGATAAACCTATCAAATTTTTTAAAGTTTCACTATTTCATAAGTATAAATATTATAATACTGTACCTGTGAAGGTTTAAAATATTACAAAGCCCTAAATATGCCATACATATATAGGAAAAGAAAGCATTTCTGAGTGAATCCTTTGGGTAAAGCCAGAGGCTCCTTTTTCTCACTCATAATTTCCTTTGAATCTAGTGTGGGCCAAGGTGCACTCTTCACTGCATTTTAGTGCTGAGCTATAGTCTGAAACAGATTTTTCTGTTTACAGTCAGAAACACATGGTCTGAGCTTCATCATTAAAAATCTTTGTGTGACCTCAGGGCTCCTGATGAACCAGTGGGTTCTCCAGTCTTCTCTTATCTGCAAACACCCTGGTCATCTTCCAAACTGAAACTTCAGGGGTTGAATGTATACCACATGTGCCAGTGCGTTGACTGACCAGTGACTCTTGAGACTGCCACAAAACGACAGATGATGAATCTGTCCTTTCCCTCTCTAAAGTGACTCCTGTATGGTTGCAAGCAGTGCGATCCTACAGTTTCCTTTTAACTCAGTAAATACTTGCTGTCTAATTCTTTGAAGAAATATTTTAGTCATTTTGAAAGAACCCAGAGTGAGTGAGTACTTCATGCAATCACTGAGTATTGTATCGAGCTTTGAAATACAATAATGTCCCAGTAGATTCTACTTCATCTGTTGAACACACACAATAATTTAAATTCTTAACTAGAACACACTTGAATTTTCCAATGTTTAATCATTAAAAAGGCAAAACTTAATTTCATCAAGTGCAATCAAAGAATTTTTCATAGTAGCAATTAAAAATATGGAAGTAGAATTTCAATGACATAAAATTAAGCAGCTGCTATGTTATATTTTTAATCTTCATTCAAATCAAATAGCAAATCAAATTTTTTGTCACGATATTTTGGGTCTTCCTTAATATCAGTGGGTTGAAAGGTGGCTTTAGTCATTCAAAACCCTGCTTCACCATGTGGCAGTGTGTTTTAAAATGTGCTTCAAACGTTACTCCAAAGTGAATAAGCTTTGTATTTCTGTAGGACATAGAAGGCAGAACTCTTTGGAGGAGGACCGATTGGTTAGCTTGCTTTGGCAGGAGGTGACTTCCAAATATATTGAGCTGTTGAACTAAGGAAACCAAAACCTGTTTTGCTCTGTTTGCTGTTCTCACTATACTCCATGTGTGGTGCTTACAATAAGAGGACGTGCAAACCACACATGAAGCTCAGGACTTTTCTCATTCCTTCCCATTTCCACACTGGGCAAGAAGGGTTTTTCTGTGACACCCAGGCTTCCTTGTGCTTTTGTGAGTAAGACGGCCAGACAGGATGGATGCAGCAGAGAAAGAAGTAGCCTCATGATACATTTTCACTCCAAGCACCCACACACATTCCCTCGGTTTTCCTCCTAGACTTCCATGTCAGAGCTAAGGAAAAGGGACTGAGAGGACTCCACAGTTTGAAAACTATTTAAATATTTTATGGCATCCTTGCCATTTTATTAACTATTTTATGACTTCAAAAGCCTTCTTAGTTTACCCATCTTTATTTTTTTCAAAAGGTGGAACTGAGTTTTCTGATCTGGAGTCTGCTCGCTCAAAGGTTTCTACTTTCATTTGTTGTTTCTTCTGCTCACACTTCTCTCCAGCCCCTGTGTTCCCAGCAGGTTTTTCTGAAATAGCAAACTCAGTCTTTTGATCCCCAAGTTTCAGTTTTTCCAGGAGATGTTTGCTTTCTTGACTTTTTTCTTGTTGAAGGTGGAGGATGGGTCTCAGGGACTTATCTGTTCTCATACCAGACAGCACTCAATATAAAATGACTGAAATGGTAAATCAGCTTTTCGTAAACACTTTTGTACACCATTTTGTTTAATTAAAATTTATTGAATATGAAGAAATTGCCTTGTCTAGTGAAACTTATTTGTCCAGCATTGGATAGGGCAAAATCTTTGACTTACTCAGTGTAAAAACCAAATGACCCTAGTTAATCAAGCTATCTGAAAGAGTTGTTGATAGTAACTTAAAAAAAAAAAAAAGCCATAAAGCCTCCCTACCGTGACCTGGCACATACTAAGTGTGCCTGAAGGAAATAAAATGTGGGAATACAGCCAGTCACAAAGAGCTTGTATTTTGCCATTGCTGCCTTTCCTGGCTTTTTGTGAGTCTGAATGAGACAGTGTAAACCATGCTTTGTAAGCAGTGAAGTACCATCCACATGCAAAGTATTCTTATTAATACTAAATTGTAGGTTGTGTTACCTGAAGGATGATTGCACTCGAAGAATCATGTTTGTGGGATGGCAACAGTTTATAGCTTATTTGCAGGAGTTCTGTGCACACTTAAGACAATGGTATGTTATTATGGGGAAGCAGTGTAAATTCTCTGTCAGTATCTTTTAATTGTTTTGAGCAAGGTGCACACATTTGGAAATTGTATAACTTCATTATACAAATGGCATTTGAGTGAAGGGGAAGATACAGCAGAGTTTTGTCCACTAATACACTTTTTACAATCCAGGCCCTACATGATAGTTACCTATGGAAATTTAATGCTGGCATAACAGCCATCAGGAATAAGGCCAAGGCCTGAGGGAAATTTTGTGTGTTCTTCACACTGGGCAGCTCTTCCTAGTTACACTGTTTACCACGGGACAATAAGAAGAGCTGACGGTTTGGTATTTTAGGGATACTTTGAGAGCACATACGGACACTGAAGGGATGAGTCGAGAATACCTCCTCGGTTTTTCTTTCTTTCTCTTGTTTTTGGCATTGTAAGGTGTATGAAATGTAGCGGTCATGAGTTGTAATCTTCTGTGCTTTGAATATCAGGTGAGTCTTCTACATTTAAATCTCTAGATAAGTGATCCCTCCAAAATAATAGCCCCTGGCACATAAGCTATTGAGCACTTAAAATGGGGCAGTGCAAACAGAAATGTGTTATGAATGTTAAATGCATGTTGGCTTTTGAAGATATGGTGTGAAAAAATAATCCCTATATTTTTATATTGATTACATATTGAAATTATAATATGTTGGATTATTATTCAATAGAACTCATTAGCAGAAATACTTCTTAAATATGGTTTCTAGAAAATTAAAAATTGCATATAATGGTGTGTTACAATCCTTATTTATATTCCCATTGGACAGCACCAGACTAGATGGCATGTGTCATTTTTCTGCATCTGATGAGACCAGGGAATGAGGAGACATACTAAGCCACACAACAGAAAAGGTTGAAAGTTTATTAAATTTCAGGTGACTTGGACAGGAAGTGTAGATTTGAATCAAGTCTGTTTATCCAAAGCATACAATATCAGCAAGGTACAGTGGTTCAGCTTGTAGCTGCCGAAGTCAGATTATCGGCCCATCCAGGCTGGCGGCACACACACCTTAGACTGCATGGGCGGGAATGACGCGTGGGTCCTGTGCTACAGTGGGCTCTCCCATGATGTCACTCTGCTGATTGCAAAGTGACCGTAGCCAAACCTGTGTAATCACCACAGGCTTCCACATATCACCAAAGAACAGCCTTCTAATCTTGCAATAAAAATGCAATACAGCATAGACTTGGGCAACTGAAAACCTCAAACGTAACCCTTGGTGACTTAAGGTTTCTGTTGGTATTCATAAAAATGCCTTTTGCTTGTCAAAAACAGATTGCAATATTTGCTCACCATGCCTTCCCCTCTCTCTAAACTTGTCCATTACCATTAGGATATTTTGGACGACTGGGATGGTTCGCATAAGTGGGGATGAGACTTGCCAATATGTTATCAATGTCGTGAGCTTAAAAATACACGTTTGGATGTTCACCAGAGTGAAGATTTGTGTCTAATCACCCCCTTTCCACCTCTCTTTTGATGAAAATCATCAAAATGTGAGATGAAAGGATTTAATGGGTTGTCTGAATGTTTTTCCCAGCCCTGTTGGAAATGATTGAGGCATTGGCTCTTCAACATTTCCTCTGAGAAAGCAATTCCAAAGGTTGGTGTCAACTTACAGCTTAGTAATGGACTAATACACATTATCCTGTATGCAACTCTAAATTATAGCCTGCCAGCTGTGATTCTGGAAGTTTGGAATAGGTTCCTTCCCAAGATTCTAAACAGAAATGGCTTTGAATGTTGCGGGCATGAGTCTGTCTAACCCTTCTAAAGATGGCATGATGGCTGTAACATTTCTATTGATTTTTAACATTCGGCTCCCTAGAAAATAGAAAATAGCCAAAATTTGACAGCACTTTACAAAATGATCTGATCCTTCATAGATGCAGAGTAAGAGCTTTGCTCAGCAGTGACATTTGTGCTTATACTGGAAACAAACCTTCCTTGTTTCTTTTTTATGCCTGCTTTATTTTATGGAGTGGAATTATATTTTACTGGATTTGAAATAATGCTTCAGATGTTCTTTTATCTTCCTGGTTGTTTTTGTTTTTATCATTGAAATATTTATGTCAAAAACTCATAAGAGGAGAATATGAAATTGCAATAAAGTTATTTAATGTGTAACCTAATAGATAAATTTTTAAATGCAAATTTAAAACAGGAGTCATGCTACACAATTTAATTGTCAAAGATAATGCTCAGGATGGAAACTGGTATGGGTGAAGCAGCTCCCTCTGCCACTTCAGCAGGAGTTAAAATCATTGACAAATTGCCAAAAAAGCAGTTTATGAGTTATTTGCCATCGTAAGCTTTCAAACAAGAAACATACTGAGCACTTTTATTTCTACAAATTATTCCTGTTCAAAGGGAATGAAGATTTAACTGGATTACAAGAACGCTCATTGCAGTACTATTATACCACAAAATAAAAAATCTAGAAATACTATCACTAGGGAACTAGTTATGTAAATTAAGATGAATCCATAAAATGAAATACTATTTAGCCATTTAAAATGGCACCTTATGACTTGCTTCTAAGTAAAGAAAAAAATGAAACAAGTTGTAAAATATATGGAATACAAAAAGTACACTAATGTGATTTGATACAGATAATATCTATTTATCTATATGCATAAAAATAATTAAAATGAGTCTAAGAAATTATTAATGTTGGTTATCCCTAGAAGTTAAAATTGTAAGGGATTTGACTTTTGCTTTTAAATTGATTCATTCTTTCTGTTTGAGAAGGTACAGACTCAACTTTATAGATAGTTTCTGAAACTCTTTTGAAAACATTTCAGTTTTGCTTATCCCTGTATATGTAGATAGATGAATAAAATGTATACAGACTTGGGTCTAAGGCTACAGCACAAGTGGAAAGCACAATGGAATTTCATTGTGATTCAAGCTAGCAGTCCCCTCACTAGTTTTGCTGTTGACCTTGCTCTTTTTACAATCATAACCCTCTGCCTGCCCCCTTCCTGAGACTCTTTTTCTTTATAGAACTGCTGGTCATCTTTCCCAGATCATATTAACTTTAATACTCCACGCATAGCTCCTGTGGATATAGACTGTGTTCAAACTACAGCTCTCATTTGTTCAAATGTTTTAGAATTGTAATCCAGATTTTCAGCAACTATATGTTTAAAATATACAACAGTACAGTGAAATTTTTATCAAAACCTTTCAATAGACTGACCTCATGAGTAAAGACTGTTATAGCTAAATAGCTCTGTTTAAAGGTAGTTGTGTTACAATATATGAATCTTTCCAAGCTAAGAGGGGAAAAATTCATTTTCAAAATGATATCACAGAGGTTGTTAGAACAATTAATATAAAGTAACTGTAATATATATATATTCAACACACATTTGCCCAGCCTTCAAAAAACTTACAGTGTAGTAGTAGTATGTAGGTATGAGGTAGATTCTCATACAAGGACAGGCAAAGATATAGTAACAGCCAAAAGACAAGCAAATCCAAGCACTAAATAAGGCTCACAAAAGTAAAGGAAAATGTCAGGTTTGGGATCATGGTAGAGATGGCGTTTGTGCTGAGCCTGAAGGACGTTACTGGGTTAAGAGAGTGACCCAATGTGTTGAGGTGCATTTAAAATATGTATCAATATTAAACTTACTGAGGTCAGTAACTACATTATATGGCTATGCAAGAGAACATCCCTGTAATTAGAGTCACGCGAAGTATTTGAGGAGCTGGTAACTTAGAGGCAGCGAGAGAGAGTGACAGAGCAAAGGCACGGATGAGCCAGGTGAGGGTATTCTGTGCAACTAGACTGTTCAAGAGAAATCACCCCTGACCAGAAGCTATTTTGAAAGCCAGCTCCCAGATAAGAGGCAACGGAGGAGGGCTGTCCTTATTTACTACCTCCTGAAGGCCTGAGCTGAGGCTGCCTGCTTTTTCATTTCCCTAGTGTGGTTCATTCTAGTTATTTGTTGACTTCACCAAGCCACCACATAATTTTACACAAGCCGGGATGGAGGGCAGCGGCGTCTGAGTTATAGAACCAGAGCCTGAAATAGCAGGAGGCTGTGTTGTGGTGTGGGAGGAAGCCCGGCCTCGCCCAGCCGCACTGGGTCTGGTTTCAGCCCTTTGCTATCGGACCCTCCGCTGTGGAGTAGACAGCCAGGCCAGGGAAGATGGGGAGCTGCCTTAGCCGACCCAGCTGAGTGTGGCTGTGCCTCTTGCCTGAGGACAGCACACCCATCTTTCCACACTGTGCTGGTAGAAATCCAGTTAATCTCTCCCATTGTCGCCAAAGTCTGTCCCTCCTTCCTTTCCCGAATTGATCGATGTCACATAATTGGGACAAACTCTGTCCCGCTGGGCTACATACCTGGCCCTTTTTATTTTGAGACAGGTCCCCCTAAGCTGCTCAGGCCAGCCGTGGAGATGTGGTCTCCTGCCTCAGTCTCCTAAATAACTGGGACTACGCCACAGCAGGCTGATGCGCACTTTCTAATGCTATGAGCATAGTGTTCATTCTGTCCTTCTGTACCCTAACCTCCTGGTCCACATTAGAAAGTCCTTCTCCTTGCCTTACGCTGTGTGAATTTATGACTAAAAACCTGGCTCGTGTTGCTGTCTGTGGACTTCCTTTACAGTGAAAGCAGAAGAAATTGCTCCCAGAACTCTTTCTACAAAATGCCTGAATCATCCTTCCTACATAAAACAAAATAGTTTTGTTTTTTAAACTCCTCTCCCCTAGTGGGCTATAAATTTCTAGGGGATAAAGATTGTCCAATTAGCCTCACCCTGCACTGAGCCCAGAAGGTATGCTGCTCCATTACTTGTGTTAGGGGCTCTTTGCTATTATTTGTAAATTTTTTGAAAATATAATAAACATACAGAACAGGACTCGAATGAAGAATATATAGCTTGATATTTTTCCAGGGTGAGCACATCCACACAAGCAGACTTGCAATTAAGAATTCAAACCATTGGGGGATCTATGAACTTTTGGTCCACTTTTAGTCCTTGCTACCCCCAGAGGTAACCACTGTCTTCCTTCTGACCTCACGGATGCCTTTTGCCTGTTACTAAACTTTCTAGAAATGTAGCTGTGTTATGCCTACTCTTGCATGGTTAGGATCTTTTGTTTAACATAATACTTTATATTCATTTATGCCACTGTGTGTGGTCATAGTTCATTCACTTTTAGGACAAGAGAATATTCCCTTGTGCAGATACACCATTATTTATTTAGCCTTTCTACCCTGGCGGACGTGAGGAATAGCTGTCTTGTGAACTAGATTGAATACTTATAAAACAGTTCCTAAGGAAAAGGTGACAGCGACAAAGGTTGGATTCATGTACACCAGCAGGGCGGACTTGGTTTCTCACCTTTGAAAACAAGAGGGACTGAGGGCAACCACAGCCACAGTTGACACCTGGTTCCGAACAGGCTGGCCTGGTTTCCCAGCCTATGAGTTCTTTATTCTGCTCCAGCCTGGCCAGCTGCTAAATTGATGAAAAATCTGACAGAGATCTTTTGGACATGTTAGTGTTCTTAGGTATTGTTTTGCTATTAAATAGCCACATACAAATCTATAGGTAAATGTGTTTTACTAATGATCATGGAGGCAGTCATTGTAATTACTTGTCAGTCAGACTAGCTGCTGGTGTCTTAATTTCCAGCATGTCTGAAAAGGTTTTTAAAGGATTTTGCCAGCGGTCTTGTAAAACGTTTGTCAATAAATGATGAAAAGGTCTGGGTATTTATATTTCGATGTTATCATTTTAATGAGCAACTGTCTAATGCCACCCACTACAGAAATGCTTTCTCCTCCTTTTTTGAAGAAGGTGTCTAAGATGGAGGGAGGTCTGGTTGCTATGGCTATCTGAGACCTCATGTTTACATTAGGAGAGGTAAGTTGAAACCTCATTATTTGGTCTCCACCTGAGTGGCGTTCACATTTAGAAATTACAAGATTGTTATTGGCTACCTGGGCCTTGAGGATGTGGCCGAATCCTGGCAGTTAATTAAAACTAGGCTGCCTTTCAATATCAGAGTTATGCAGTGTGTTTTTGTAGGATCTCCCTGAAGTCTTCACTCCCCTGCAATGTGTTTTTGATGTAAAAAAAATATTTACAAAGGAAACATAACACAGGGAAGCTTGTCCTCCTTCACCGGAGGGGCTGGTTGCTCTGTGAGCTTTTTGGAGTGGGATTCTGCCCCGGTGTTCTCTGTCCTTTAACTCTGCCGGCTCTGGACTGCAATATTTTAACGTGCTCAAGGGGCTTAATGGAAAAACAAAGATCTGGCGTTTTTCTGGCTAAGCTTGCTCTAGGGCTACCTATGAGGAAGATCTCAGAAAAGTGTGTCAAATCAGAGTCTTGCTACTTTAAATGGCAAGTGAGATGTTTTTTTTTTAAATTATTCTTTTAATTAGTATGATTTTAGTTACTTCTTAATATATGTTTTTAAGGAAACTTTCTACATCATTGGTGGGAATGTAAATTAGAAAAACCACTATGGAACTCAGTCTGCAGGTTCCTCAAAAGGCTAAAAAGAGAGCTACCATATGATCCAGCTACACTGTTCCTCAATACATTTCCACCAAGAATCAAAGACAGCATGTTACAGTGATACCAGCCTACCTATGTTTGTTACAACACCCTCTAGAATAGCTAAGTGTGGAAACAGCCTGGATGCCCATTAGCAGAGGAGTGGATGGAGAAATCGGGATATACACGTGCAGTGGACTATGTGGGGAACCACTCAGACTGCTGCAAAGCTCAGGGGCGTGTGAGGACATGCAAGGACATGACCCCGCTTATCTAGCACAGACGCACAGAGAGATGCAGTTACATAACCGTGGCTTAGCACAGGTCAACACCCGGGCACTGGTTCCAGCACTGCGTAAGAATGTGGGTATGAGTAACAACCTGTGTAAGAATCCTACCGTAAAAATGCAGGTGGCTCTTGCTCTGGTCCTCTACTCTACTCTGTGCTGCCTACTGTTGTGGCTGACGCCCTGCTCACGTGCGTTCTTTAACCTGGGGACCTCACCTGTGAAAATCTGCCTTGGGCCCCTGAGTAGACCGACAGACTATTATGCAGGCGTAAAGAGGAAAATCGTATCATTTGCAGGAAAATGGATGGAACTAAAGGACATCATGTTAGGTGAAATCAGCCAGACTTAGAAAGCTAGGCATCACATGTTCTCTATTATATGAGGATTTTAAAAAATAAAATAGGAGAGAAGATAAGGAAGTAGAAAGCAGGCCATTAGCAATGAGGAAGGGTGTAAGAGGAATGGGGTAATAGGGGAAGAGGGTAAATGAGAAGGTGAAAGTAATCAAAGTGCGTTATATGCGTGCACCAATATGCCAAAACAAAACCCATTATTCTGTATTACTGATATGTATGAATAAAATAAAAGGCAAATAAAAATATTACCAATGTAGTTCATGAATGCAAGTGTAAGGACACAAGAAAATTTCCTGTGACCATTCCTCATCAGTTCTGATTGCTCCCCATAGGTTGCTCCCTTTCATTAGGCTAGGATATAGTATTCTAGATAAGGGGCTAGAAAACTGTGACCCGGTGGGCAATCCAGCTCGCAATCTGTCTTTGTGAATAAAGTTTTACTGAAACACAGCCATGCTCATTTGTTCATATATTGTCTCTGACTGCCTTCACGCTGTGCCAACTGAGTTGCGTAGCTGCCGCGGAGATCACATGAGCAACAAAACCTAAAATAATACCAACTGGGAGTGTTTGCTAAGCCTCTGCTCCAGTTATTTATTTTTCTTTGCAATTTTACATATTTAATATGTAATTTTATGAGTAAGGTGTATATGTATAATTTTATTTTTACATTAATGGAATAATATATTTAGTACCATATTGTTCAATAGCTAACATTCTTCCATTTAATGATATGCCTTCATTGTCTGTTACCCTCGTCCTGTTCAGCTGTCCGTAGTGGATGAAGTTAAATTTAATATGTCATGCCCTCCTGGGGGGATATATCTTATTTTCAACTTGTATTGTTAAAACATAATGCAGCAATGAAAACTGACAAAAGTTTCTATTTTTCATAAATCACTTCTGCAATCTGGTAGCACATGTTCACAGCAGAGCGCCTCACATGGGACTCGTGACTGATGTGAAGAAAGGAAGGTTCGTTAATCTAGATTTGTGACAGTGACCATTACTCAGGACAGGTTATCTTGTTCTTTGTTTGCTGGGCAGTGGCTCCCCTAGGAAAAAACCTGAATAGAATTGAATCTCTCGCTCTCGCTCTCTAAGAAACAGATGAGGGAATTAGTAGTGTCTTGGGTAGGGTATTTATGAAGCCGTCTCTCTTGAGACCATAGCCTGAGAAAATGTGAAGATTTTAGTATGTGTGATAGGACCGTGAAACTGGAGTATCAAGTTCTTAAGAACTTCTATGAGTTGAACTTGTTCAGTTTTTAAATGAGAACACTGAGCCTACCAATGTTCAGTGATTTATCCAAGAATACAAAAGGTAGGTTTTTGAATGCTCTTATTGTTGTACTTTTATTTTTTTTAGGTACCGGGGATAGAACCCAAGATCTTTGCACCGAGCTATATCCCCAACCCTTTAAAATTTTTTCCTTTTAAATTTGTAGACAGATTCTCACTAAGTTGCTAAGTAGCTGAGACTATGCTTGAACTTACAGCCCTGTGGCTGCAGTCTTCCAGGGGGCTGGGATTACAGCAATGTGTCACATGCGGGACCTAAAATGGTAGATTCTGATTATGACTTAGCCAGTTAGCTGACTCCTCATTCAAATGCCTGATTTTCAAAAACAAAGAGTAAGACTTACATCATTTAAAAGTATTATTGTCTGTCAGAGTATTTTTGTTTGTAGACTTTTCAGAAAACATAAGTATGAAACTTCATATTAGTGTGGTTTTACTTCTGATAAATACTAGTTGGTGTCCCCACGAAAACACAACAAAAAACCTAGCATATAAGAAATTCATGTAGTACCTGACAATACCAGGCTATTTGTTTGTGTGTTAAAGATTGACAACCCTAGCTCAAGTCATTTTAGTGCATTGATGTGACTCACGAGGTTAGCCAAATACAGAGACACAATCTTTTCTAGAACTGTAAGGAAATAATATTGCTTCTAGTAAAGCAAAAATAATAATCAATGATCATGTGAATTAACATTTTTGGTAGTTTAGAAATGCTACTAATCACTGGAAAGCATATACATGGTGTCATGGTTGTTGTTTTACTAAGAAATAGCTTCTAAATACATGAGAATTCTTGTTCATGATAGACACACCATTTGATTCCAGGCTCTTGTACAAGTGACATAGTATGCTTTAATACCTCACATAAAATCTGTAAACATTATTTAAAAAGACTCTTGCTTTTAGGGTGCTTTTGTTAATTTACCCACTATTTTTCTGCTTTGCTAGTCTTAGTTTTATATTCATCCTGGTGTTGCTAAACCAAGGAAACAAAATGAAACAAATACTCAAAACTACCTATTCTTAATTCATAAATTCAGTCTGGGCTCACTTGTTGGTGCCAAAGAAAGATTTGCCTAGACAACAATCGCAGCTGGTATTCTTTACAGGAGTTGGAAGAGATCTTTGCCAATGATAATGGTCTTTATGGAAGAGCCAGTAATAATCGACCAGTGGTCTTGGGGTCTTGGAACAGGGAGAAGAAGGAAATGACCAGAGAATGCTCTGCTATTTAATTTCTTGCCTTAGAGACCATGTGGACACAGAGGAAAACAGCCTGAAATAGCCAGGAACTGCCAGGCTCAGCAACTGGAAGAAGTGGAATAATGTTGGACATTTTGCTAGAGTAATTAGACGATCTCTAAATATATCAGGAGTACTTGTAAGAGACATAAGTTTGCTACTAGTGATAACAACGTGCAACAAATTACAGGCAAGACTTTTGTTTACCAAATTATTGCACTTACTAAGGAAAGCAAGATGAACAACAAATATCCAAGTAGGAATTTCTTCTTGTGGTCCCAAGACCAAGACCCTTAAGGCCTCTATTGTTTAAAACTGTGGCTGCATACATAAAATACTGAAATAGCTTTTTGCAAACCAATCAGTTATATATCCAGAAAAAATAGTTCTTTCTTATAAACACAATTATTTAAGTGTTGGTTTTGTATGGGTAGAAAATGAGGGAAAGTCTACATTATGAAACACCATTGTCATACTAGGGTTCCTAGAACTAGAAAGGTTTTTATCAAATGTCAGTATTATCACGCCTATTACCCACTAGATAGACTTTATTTGTAAATATTTGAAATCTCAGTCTGACTTCTCTTTGCTTCTCCTTGAACTTTAGAGGCACCACCTCTTACCATCAGTTGAGAATACAACCCCTTTTTAATATTAGTACAAAAGATAAATATATATGATACTACAATATTTTTGGTTTTGATGGTGCTAGGGTGAAACTACAATTTTTTGAAAACCACTTGTTAGCGTCTCAGAGTTTTAAAAACACTGAGCTTTTTTTTTTTTTGTCTTTTTACATTTTGTTTGAGTTGTACTAAGAACACTTAACATCTGCTTTTTCCTCCTAACACATTTTTAAATGCGTATTGCATTTTTATCGAGAGTCGATACAATGTTGTATAAATGATCTCTGGAGCTTGTTCATTTTGTTTGACTGAAACTGTGTCAGTTGATTAGGAACTGCTCATTTTCCTCTCTTCCCAGCCTCTGGTAACCCATCCCATTCTGATTCTGTAAATTTAACTATTTAAGAGACCTCATGTGAGTACAATCAAGTAGTTCTTGTCTTTCTGTGACCGGTTTATTTTACTTAGCACAATGTCCTTAATATTCATCCAAATTGTCCCATAGTGCAGAATTTCTTTTTTTAAAGCTAAATAACATTGTCTTATATGTATATACTACATTTGCCTTATTTTTTGATTTTCTCTTTTAAAACATTATATTGTTCCAACGTCTTGGGTGCAACAATTAGCATAAGGAGTCCTAATCTTGCTTTAAAATCCTGACAACAGTTATTTTGAATATGCACCCAGAAGTAGGATTGCCAATCATGCTTAGTTCCGTTTTTAAATTTTTGAGAAATGACCATGTCGTTTTCCATAGTTGCTGCATCCTCTTGCGTTCCCACCAAGTATATGCAAGAGTCAATTAAAAATCTTTGACATAGTGAAGGAAGTAACTGGAAACAACAACAACAGTGAATGAGAAAAAATATTGAGAAATGATGCACCCAATGAGGGGGATTTAACTCCAAAATATGTAAGAAGGTAAATACTTTATTAAATTTCTATGACTCAACAGAAAAACAAAACTTTATAATCTGATTTAAAAATAGATTAAGAACTTGAAAAGATGTTTCTCCATAAAAGACAGACAAAATGTCAACAAACATGAAAAGATGCTCAATATCAATGATGATCAGAAAACTGAAAATCAAAATCATAAGATACAACCTCTCACAACTGTTAACATGCTACTATGAAAAAGTAGGAAAAAGACATGTGTTGACAGTTATATGGAAATATTTTTTGGTTTGTCTTTTTTTTTTTGGTCTTATGTGCACACAATAGTGTAGATAATCTAGTTCCTCCTCGTCAGAGTTAACCAAACGTGGCTGTGTATATCTCTAATTTGCCACAGTATTCTCCTTCAGCTATTAAATAAACAAGAAAATACTAAAATAAAGAATGTTGTGTATGCAATAAGTAGCATAAGTAGTTATTGGAAAATTAATGAAATGTGTGTATTTGCCATATAACGCAAGACATTCAGTAAGGTTCAGTTAAGCGCATGCTAGGAAGGACCCGTGAGTGACTGGGAGACTGATGGCAAAATGGAAGCTAAATTATCAGTAATGAATGAATTTTTCCTCTGGAGTTGCATCAGTGATAGTCACAGAAAGAATACCTGTGGTCTAAACTACTCTTCCTAAGAATAATACTATTCTAGGACAATTCATCAGACTTTGGGATGTTAAGATTAAGATTCAGCTCAGATCTGTAGGTACAAGGATGAATATTTATCTGTATCTGTTTTCCAGGTAAAACAAGGTAAAAAAAAAAAAAAACTTACCCAAAGCAGAAACTAAAACACAAACAAAACGAAATGTAGAAAAAATTTGACAGGAAGTGATCATGCAAAGAATTATAAAATTATCAAAGAACATTAAAATTAGTGTATTTTGAGTAACGAGATTAGAAAACAGGAACAGGATGCTGTGAAAAAACAGAGGAAAGAATTTTTGTAATTAAAAATTTATAATTACAGGAAGAAGCAATCACACATAGCCAGAATATGGAACATTTTATAAGCATATGAATATCTACTGGAAGTGAATTTCCTTTCTTTTTTTTAAGTGTATATGGGATGTGTAGAGGGAAGATTTGGGACAGGACTCTATTAGGTTAAAATACTCTAAACAGACACAGCAACTCATTGTTATACTATTCACAATAGCCACGATATGAAAACAACCTAATTGCCCATTGATAGATGAGTGCATAAAGAATGTATGGTGTGTGTGTGTGTGTGTGTGTGTGTGTGTGTATTTGTGCATGTGTGTGTGATGGAATACTGTTCAGCTTTTCAAAGAAAGAAATCCTACCATTTGCACAACATGAATGAACATTGAGGTCATTTTGCTAAGTGAAATTAGATGACAAATATTGTCTTATCTTATCTTATATATAGGAGGAATATAAAAATACGAAGTTCATAAAAGCAGAGTGGTGATTTAGGGGCTGGGGAATGAGAAAGATAGATGAGGAGGTATTGGGCAAAGGGTTTCAGTTCAGTTATGTAGAATGAATAAGTTCTAGAATCTAGTACCCATCATGGTGACATATACAACACACTCAACCTTAACTAAGAGACTTTATCTGAAATGTTTTTACCCCCAAAAAGTAACAGATACTAAGTGACAGATATGTTAATTGGCTTGATATAATCATTTCCCAATGTGTTTGCGTATCAAAATGTCATATTGTATACATTAAATATACACAATATTTATTTTAAAAATTTTGAAGACACTTGGCCAAATTCAATGTGTGAAACGTTATTAGATCCTGGTTCAAAGGAAAAGCAGCCATAAAAGAGATTTAGGGGAGGTTATATGTATATTCAAAAATATTGTAGTGTTACCATTAACGTTCTTGCTGTGTTAATGACATTGCAGTTGGTGAGGAAATGTGCTTGTTTTATGAGATGCTTGCTGAAGTAATTAGCGACGCAATGCCACAGTATCTGAAACATCCTAAATGGTTCAGGAAAACATCAAAAGTGTAACAATTTCACTATGTTTTACTTTTTTCTATTGAAACAGCAATACATTTTCACTGTAAAAAAGAAAATAAATCATACAGAAAGAGACAAAAACAAACTTTACAAGCAAAAATGAATTCAACCCTTACCAGACACTGTTACCCCTGGAGACTTATGCATTATATACTTTTACATTTATTACAGTTATACATGCATGATACACAGAATGTGTACATACACATAGTACACAATTATCTTTTACTAATGCAAAGATTATCTTTTCACATTAAATGTATAAATTATACAGTATCATTTTAGTGATTGGACAGTAACAATGTACGCATGAATCCTAACGTTTCCCCATCTCCTGCGGTGAAAGGGATGTCACTTATGGTTCGTGGATTCAAGGTTCTCTCCCTGTGCCTGAGGCATTCCTTAAATTGCTTAACTTGGAGTGCTGCTGAACTCCCTCCCGGTGAGACCTCTGCAGTGTGTTATGTTTGCTTATCATCCATTCTGTCAATGAGACTTCCCTCTCATCTGCATTAGCCCAGAAGGGCAAAGATCACTTTTATCTAGATGGGTGTATCTTACACATAACAAATTGGTTGCATATCTTTGCTCACTGATACTTTATTTAGCAGGCTAATCTGATAAAGTGCCTATTTTTCAAGTTAGAATAACATTCACAGTAGTAGTGACCTTGATAAAGTTTCTGGGTCTCCAAACACAGAAGCCATTCACTTGGGTCTCCGTTACAGTGTAGCTAATGCAATAAAGAATTGCTATTCATGTCTATGAGGTAAGTGTCTATCAGACGGGGGGAAGTGTTAGTCGATTAGGGAAAATGCAGAATTATTATATATGAGGATTTATTATTTTGGAATGTGGTTCTTTTTATTGTAATACTATCATTTGGAATAAGGTAATTGACATCAACTTCAAAGAATGGCTCTGATTTTTTTTAATTTTTGGCAAGTTGCTGATTTTCTCTGACCAGTTTTAACCACATGAACAGAGAAGTGTGTATGACTCACACAAGGTCTAATGTGGTCATTTATCGAGAGCTTCTTGTAAACTACTAAGTGCTAGTGGTGTTGACAGGGTGGAGATGGAAGGCATGGAGATGGTAGTGGCCAGGGCAAGAATTAGGGGCCACAGTAGACAATAGGAACAGAAACAGATGAAATGTCAGTCATGGAGATTGCTGCTAAGATATTTTAAGGCAAATTTCTTGAGATACTTTGATCTCAATTTGATATATTTATGATAGTGTACTATTAGCCACTCTACTGACTACTGTAAAATAAATAATCTGCATACATTTAGAAGTAGAGGAGAATCAAAGAGATATTACTTGACTCTAAAATTTTATAATGGATATCAACGTTTATTTTGTTATCTACAGAGAAGGTAATATTTTATTGTAAATCACAATAGTTATTTAAGAATAAAGCATTCTGATACTTTTCTACTAAACTTATAACATTTACGGTCTAGGTTCAACTTTTCTAAATTTGCGAAAGTATTCCTTCAACTTAAACTCATATTGCTGTCATTCTTGTCTTGATTATAAAAGAGAATAAGTACTTCTAATAAGTGATGTGAAATAGCCACAAGATTTGCTATCTCAGAAGATAAATTTACTTCAGAATACCATTTTCTTTTTCATTTAAAAAATTCTCTTTGGAAATGAACAAAATTCTAAGCATTAAGTTAGCATCATTTATTTTGTTAACATTAATCATCACATATTTTGTGACCCAAGAAGCATCTAATATACATAAAATGAACCAATCTTTTTATAGTGGAGGATTTATAGAGTGGATGTTTGTTTTGCTGTTTTCCTGGAGGATGGATATAGTAGGTGTTTTCAAAAAGTGCCAGTATACCATAATATAGAATGATATTTAAGGCAAAGAAAAATGTTCATTCTCGCTATTTGAACTGTTTCATCTTAGAGTGTTTGAAAACGCACACAGATTCCTGGCATGAGGTGCTGAAATAAACACATATATAAATATAACTAAGCTCGTAAAATCTCACCTCCTCCACAAATCTTCATAAGCACCCTAGAGGAAGGTGTGATTCTTGTCACTTGGGATCCACTACGTGTACAAGCGCACACGCCGTGTGCGAACCTCCCTCGCAGAATGTGAGGGCACCATTTGAAAACACATCGAGCTGGAGCAGAGTCAACAATCCACGTCACTTACTGTTCATTCATTGATAGATTCATTCATTCAGAAAATAATCAGTGCCTAGTCTGAGCCAGGCCCTATTCTAGGTGCTAAGAATGCTATGGTAAACAAAGTACAGTCGCAGCCCTCCAGGAGCCTGTATTTTGTTTTTGCAGGAGCGAGAAGAAATGCAAAATATAAAGTGAACAAGATCATGTTTGCTATTAAGAAAGAGCAGAGAAAATGAGATAGAGAAGCCATTAGGGAAGAGAGTTCTCTTTTTGGGTAGGACAGAAAGCAGAACCTCACAGGTTGGCTAATGTTAGAGTGCAAGCGTGGGGAAAACCAGGAAGATGGGGAGACTTGCATCATGAGGAAAGGACTCCCTGCAGAGGTGGTACAAAGGTACTGGGGCAGGGAACAATTTTAGTGTATTCATGGAACAGTTCAATGAACTTCTCTGAGTTGCAACTCGTCTGTTGTAAACATGGTAACAATTATGAAGCATAGTGTGTGGAGATTTGATGAAACAGTGTATGGGAAGTTGCTTGGCATAATGAGTGCTCCAAACATTTCCAATGCGTTTCTTCTGTAACTATTTACTTGTGTTGGCATATGTGTTTGTCTGTGTCATGATGGTCTGTCTTTCTTGACAATGATGTGCCTTCCAAGCACTAAGGCGAAGCAGTTAGCAGATTGTGTTATAGAAAACACTAAGGCATAAAACACACTTGTCGTTTTCGGGTCATACCACCATCGGTTCACCCCAGAGTGCCGGTTCCTGAAGTCTTCTGCAGAAGCCCGGTTTAGGGGTGGACTACGTACAAGACATCTCAGGACCAGCCGTACCCGGTGCTTTCCATGGGTGCTGCTCACTGGGCCCCCAGGAAGCTCACGTCCCCAGGGAGAGGGGGGGACTTTTCCCTCACTCCCCCCAGCCCTGCTAGCGCTCACCAGTCCCCTCTTCCCTCGCTTACGTGGGCAAAGCAGCTAAGGCAGCTCAAATGCCCTGCACAAAAGAATGGGGGAAATTTAGGATCAAGATGGGTATTTGTCCCTCAGTGAAAGAGAAGAAGAAAACAGGAAAACAGAAACAAAAACAAACAGACAGACAGACAGACAAACAAAAAAACACTTTTTCAAGTCTAGTGGCCAAGTGGCTGGGGAACATTAAAGAATAGAAAAGACATTAAATGTTAAAGAATAGAAAAGCATTTCTATGGGGTGCACCCTGCTGCTCTCTGAACTCTGGCCATCCCCCCAAACCTTCAGTAAAGCCTCCTCTAAAAAGTAGTCTTTGCATTTGACTTTTTATAGCAACAAGGAAAGGGGGTGAGTTCCATTTTGGAGCACACATCACGGGGGAGGCCTGTGAGCCACAGTGTGGCAAGGAGGATTTACCAGTCAGGAGGCAGGCCGGGGACACCAGCCTGCCATCTCCTAGAAATTCTGGGAAGGCTTTTGGATATTTAGAGCTAATAATAGATTGAGCTCATTAAGAAGGGTCATCGTGGCTGACCCATCCTGTGTGTTCCACGTGCTTCGGGTGGCATTCCAAAAGGTGGGTGCTGAGCTCTCTGAGCCAGCAGCATGAAGGTCAATTTACAGCTGTGGATCTGAGAAGAACTTCAGGCCTTCCAGAAAGTGCACACAGCAGTTCCTGTCTGTGAACAGACCAGTGCTCGTATGTGTCATCCGCATAGATTCGAGTTGCCCTGTGGAGGTCCCAGGACCAGGTTCAGTGAGGAGCACAGTGGGAAGAGCCCTGGGAAGCTCGTGGCTCACTAGCTTGGCCTCGAGTTGACAGCTCTGATCCCTTAGGAAAGAGGTAGGTTTGGAGTAGCTGTCCTGAGCTGGGTTATACACAGGAGCCCTAATAGGAAGGCTGACTAGCATTTACGGGGTGATTATTGTGAGTAAACGATTGTGCTGGACTTTTATTGGTATTCACTGATCTACTCTGTGCTCTTCTATTCCCTCACCCAGTTTGCCCAATAACTCGCTGAGGGAAATACTACTAACATTATCCCTAAACCTGAGTCATACTCTGACCCTGGTATAGGCTCTGGGGAACTGTGGCATGTGGGGCAAATAAACATGTTGAGGGTAAGTTTTGTAGGGAGACGTTGGGGTTAACAAAGCAACCAGATGTTGTTTAATGGTGGCTAGGCACTTAGCTTTGTACAGATGCCCCATGTCTTTCTCAGCTCAGCTATAGGACGATGATGTGATTTCGCTGACATTTTTCTGCTATTTCCTTAGACCAGCAGTTCTTTCGGTTCTTCCTCCCGACACCTTTGCTCTTCATGGGAAGGTGTGTGGTCCGTGGCAGGCCAGAGTGGATGACAGTGATGAGGAAAGTTGGGTGAAACTTGGAGTTTGTAAAAAAAAATAAATAAATAAAAGAGGGAGGTCAAGAAATATCAAATGGATATGATCAAAAAGAAGAATGCAAGCAGGGGGAACATTTTTGTGGTGATGTAAGTGTTGTACGTGTGCTTAGTCAGGAAATGTAGCTCTGGGGATTCATTTCAAGGATCTCCTGGGCATTGACACCTTCACCCTTGCCAGTGCCCCGACCCTTGGAGCATCCAGCTGCCCCTTCCTGCCTGAGCAGGACCAGCTGGAGGTCGGAGGAGGTGACACCGAATTCTACTTCTGGAAACCTTGCCTTTGGAGAAAGCTGACTTACTGCACATTGAATGACTTTTTACTCTTTTTGATAAAAAATGTGCTTCAGTGTGGGATCATTAATGAAAAAAAAAAAGCATATTAGTGTGTCTGTTCAGTAAATGCCTTTAACATAAGCCAGACTCATCAGCGAACTTGGCTTCTAACGAGGAATTTGTTTCCTGCAAGAAAATTCTTAAGACTATTTGAAAAGGAGAAAGTAAATTATGAGGCATTGTTAGAACTGGTAGATGATATCTGCTTGCTTGCTTGGCTGGGTTTCCTTCGAACACTCAGAAGAAAGCAGTTCAGCAAGAAGCAGTCGCCCGCGAGGACTTCAGAAGTTTTTGCTGTTGTTCTACTATACACGTAATCGCCAGGTAAATGTAAGACATGGAGATGCGTATTTTTCCTGATGATTTAAACACTCTACCCCTTCTAAAAATCAGCAAAAAAGTGAACTTGACGAGTGGAAGTCCAGAACAGGGTCCTCTATCAATTCATCAAAATAGTGCACTTGTAAGTTTTTCTTTTGATAAGAGTATTAACAGATGGTTGTGAACTAATTTGCCATTCATTTCTCACCTTTATTTTTGTTTTTTTTTTCCAGTAACCATATCCAAAAATGTTTTCAGTGTTATACAAGAAATCTTTGAGTTTTGAGATGTTTCACTTTGAATCATTTCCTTCCTCATCCTCTATGTAAATGTGTGTCACATCCTAGACCACTTGATGTTCCTTTTATCATATAAAGGAAATGGGGGACGTGAATGCTTGGAAACCATCAAGACCCTGTGATATTTTTATAATGCCAAAGCACTTAGACTGAAGGAACACCAAGGATACATGCTAATAAACAGTTTGCATATGAGGAGATGTCACTATCCACTGTGCTTCAGGCATATTGGCAGAGTTCTGTTTAGCTTTAGTTCAGTTTGGAGGGTTTTTGTGCTTTTGTATTTGATTTTATTTGTTCGTTTGCTTTTTCTATGAACATGAATGAATTTGTACTGTTGACTTTCTCCTCATTTGACAAAAGTGTCCCTTAGTGCAGGGTCATCAATGAAAAAAAATATACCAATGTGTCTATTCTACTCAATAGGTGCCATGAGGTGTTACGTAAGTTGGTAGCTCACATTGCAAAGAGGAAGTGAGGAGCACTGTGTGTCACTGTCTCAACATCTGTACCGCTCATGGCAGAATCGGGCAAAACCGAATTGAGGCTCATGACCAGAAAGTCAGTAGATCAGACTCGGTGCGAGGCCAGGGTTGGAAGGTGACACCATGGACGGGATGCGTGGGAAAAGGCATCCGCAGTCACCCTTGTGCCCCAGCCTGGAGCACCAGAGCCGAGACAGCGGAGGACACGAACAGAAGTGTGCTGAGAGCACACCAGCAGGAGAGACCAGAAAATTAGCCAAATGCAGAATCATCCTGACTCAGGGTTGGAGTCACCTGCAGTTCAGAATGGGTGAAAAACCCAGCACGTTTGGTGAAGCACCCCTCTGTTCCCTTTACCCCTTCTCCTCCCGAGGCTGGTCTTGGAACTTGTCAAAATAAAGTGATCTGCTCAGCCAAGAATGAAAGGGGGTGAATAAAATATTCTGGTGTATGTAAGTAACAATGATTACACTTTTTCAAGTTTTCATGTATAACTCATTACTATTATTATTATTATTATTGGTACCTGGGATCGAACTCACAACCTCGAGTCTGCCAAGCAGGGGATTAGGCCACTGAGTTAAATCCCTGGCTCTGTTTTTTGAGACACTATGCAGTTCAGGCTGGCCTTGAACTCACTTTGTAGCCCAGGCTGGTCTCGAACTCACAACGATCCTCCTGCCTCAGCCTCCCTAATGCTGGGATTAAAGGCATGCGCCACCACGCCTGGCTATTATTATCATTATTTTCTGCTCAATAGACAGTACCAGTTCTAGAAGTTTTGTGATGTAATTGAAATTGATTTTTTTTCTTCCTAAGCAGCGTTTGTGAGATTGCTCTGTGAGGCCCTCACTCTCCTCCCTGTCCCTGCCTCCAAGTCCGTGGTGAAGACACCTGACTCTGACTCTGTCCAGTGTTAAACACAGCCTCAGTCTTTCCTGTCACAAAACCCTTTGGGGCCAGCAAGGGCCCAAGCCACACTTACCAAGGCTGGCCTGGGCCGCGGAGCAGCCCAGAGCTGTGTTCCTAGCAGTGATGATCAAACAGTGTGGGATCAACTCTGGATTTAGATTTTGACAGTTTGCTTGGGATCTGAAAGTGTCTTTTGGTTTCTTTCCTTTTCTCTATTGCCAATAGTTGTCAGTAACGACTGTAAGCAACCCATCCAATACAAAGTTTTTGTTAGAGATTGAATTAAATTATCTTTTCTTATGGCACAGTCCTAGAATCATGTTTTACCCTCTTCTCAAATGCCACTAGCTGAGAAGAGGAGAAAGGAAATCTTTCCCTGATGTGATGATGTCGCCCAGGGGAGCTCCTGCCACAGTGAGCCATGATTCTGAAGGGTGTCTCGTGGGCAAGTTCAGGCCTTTCTTGGGGAGACTTCACTCAGGCTTTGGGCCACGCAAGGTCAGGAAGCAGCATCCTGATGCTCCCTGTTTCCCTGTGTCTCTGCGGCTCTCCACAGCCTTGTGGGACATCCTCCTTTCCATTCCCTTCAGCATCATTTATGTTTTATTCTTCGCACATGGAAAAAAACCCAAATTGACAAACAGGGAAGGATCGTTTTATTTAATAAGGCCTTGGGTGCAGGCTCGATTCTGAAATGTATGTTCTGGGCTCCGGTGGAAAGTTTCTGATGCTACAGCATAAGACTGCGCCTTCCCGTTTTCTGTCTTGTTTTCTTCTTTCCTTTCACTCCTCCCCTCCCCCAGCCCCATTTCTTTCCTCCTTCCCAGTTTCTTCCTTTTTGTTTTTTTCTCCTCCCCAGTTTCTTATTCCATGTGTTGTAAGACCAGCTCCCCGCCCTCGAGATTGCCCAGTTATTCCCATGATGGAATCGTTCTGTCCTTCTGACTTTCATATTTGTTCCAAGTCACCGTTAATGCACTTATCACTTCTGACATAAGGTGGGAGTTTTTTTTTTAGCTTATATTTGCCTTCCTTTTGCAACTCCCTTCACTAATGGAAGAGAGTGACAACTAGTTATTACAGAAATCTTAAAAATGCCACTGGGAACTCAGTTTCAGGGAAGGGCCCCTGCAAGACTGAGATGCACATTCAAGATGGGATCCCCAGAAATCCCCTCCCATTCCTTTTATCCCTGCTTTACCAGCAAAACCCAAGTCACCTCCAGTCTGCGTCCTGACCTGTAGGCTCTAGCTGAAATCCTCAGCGGCCCGGGGTGCACGTGGCCCTGCGCGGGGCTTTCACGCCGCCCTCCCACACGCAGTCTATTTTGAGGCAAGTGCTCTGTTATTTCTGTACCAGGAAAAAAACCTTTTTGTGTAAATGGAGACATAAAATTTGTAGGTGCTACATAATGCGCTTAAAGAAAAACAAGCGTTTCAGTGTATTTCCACTGTTCCTTCCTTCTCCTCCTTTCTGGCTCCTTTTTTTCCCCCCCTTTTTAATGCATCGTGTTTTTCTTTATCTCCCCCTTTCTTTATTTTTGGGTTTCCTTTGGTGTGCCCCTGAATTCAAGTGCAGCACAAGGAACGGTAGCTGCTGTCAGACTTTCAGGGTCTGCTTGTCCTGCAGAGCTCAGCTTTAATCAGGCCGGAAGGCTCCAGTGGGCTCCGCAGAGCAGAACGGTGCTGGTTAAAGTGGCCGTGGCCTTCACCATGCGCAGTAATGAATCGCAGCAGCGGGTCTAGGGCTTCAGAAGCTCGGGGAGCCATTCAGCAGATTTTCTTTATTTTTTGCCACCTCCTCTATGCCCAGCTGAGCTAGCCCTAAAGATCCCCCAGGACACAAATCCCCACCGAGTCTCACTGCACGCACCCTCACACATCGGAATGTATTTTCATCATCGTCTGAGTACCAGCGGTCTTTGCAAGTGACTAACATTTTGTGGAAATGCAGTGCTAGAAGTTTTAATGACCATAAGCACCTTAATCAGTTTTACAAGTTTTCTTTGTTTCTTTAAAAAAAATGGATGATGCGAAACCCACATAGTGTCTCTTTTTATGGGAATGAAACACGTTTTTGCAGAATATTTTCGTCTCTTCTCCATTGCCTTTGACTTTAAAAAAAAATGAAAGAGAAAGGGAGAGGGAGAGAGAGAAAGAGAGGAAGGAGAAGAAACGACATTTGGATTTTCGCCACCTGGTTATGGTTAGTTCTTTATTTTAAAATCTCTTTCAAAACAGATCAGACATTACACTGTTAAAAACAATTTTCGCTGTAGGTATTGAATATCATACTGTGCTTGTAGTAATAACTGATAGATATCTAAAATAATCTTCAGTGTGGACTGAGACTTTAAAGAACTGTCAATCACTGAGTTTAACTTTAAACACAGATGATTTGAATTCATGTTAGCAGCGTGAGGAAGCCGAGGAGATGGAATAGTGCTGGTCGGGGAGAAGATGATAGGATTACCTCTACAGTTTGCCTTTCTTGCTGGTTGTTTGAGTCACTAAATCAAGGCAAAGTTTATGAAAAGCCTGTGGCTGGGGTCTCCAACTCTTCGTTCCTGCTGAGATTTTCCTATTATAAATCTGCTGTCAGAAATAAGTGCTTTACTTGTGACTTAATTTTATGCAGGCGCAAACACCCTGCTTCGACACTTGGGCCAGACAGCCTTGACTGTCTTGAGAGCAACAGAGATCTCATTAACGGGGCCTGGTACAAAGAAAAGGGCCCGTGCTCTGGCCATCATTCATGCTCTGCACTCTTAGCAGCCCCGAGACTGATCCTGAAAGAAAACATGGGTTTGGGGGAGGGAGTGGGGCAGTAAGGGTTCGAGGGGTTCAGCAGATCAAGGAAGGGGTGGATGAGGTGTGGACTCAAAAGTGTCCTTTCTAGAAAAAAATAGGCAATTGCACTTTTTAATATCCCCCCACCACCACACACACACTTCTTTTTAAAATCGCTTATTGAAAAATCTTTCCACATCTGTCCTTACCAATTAGACTTGTGTTGTCCCATTTGGGAGCCACCAGCCACACGAGGCCATTTAGATTTAAAACAATTTAATTCAAATAAAGTTTCAGACCCATGCTTCAGCGTGCAGCAGCCTAGTTTCAAGAGCTCAGGAGCTGTCTTGCAGCCTGCAGTACTGCGTGGGACAGCGCAGAAAGACCATTTCCACAGTCGCGGGACACGCTGTCAGACTGTGCTGCTCTGTACACGGTGTGTAAAATACTTCTCGGTCTTTGACCACTTGATATTTTTACATGAACTGGACATTTAAAGGACATAAGGAACAAGAACTGAATAGTAAAATGCAAGTACATTTTCTGCTTAATATTTTGGGTTTATATTAGTTACCTTCCTGTTAAAGATACTTTCTTTGCCTTTTTTTAAAGACATCTTGCAGTATCATACCTGTCAGTGTGGTATGACCTGTGTTCCTCGGTCCACAACGATCCTAAGAAGAAGCTTTGGAAATTTCTACATGGTCTCAGCAGCACTGTTGTGACTTTCGGTCGTTCCCACTGATTGTGATAAGTGTGTGATACAGGGATCTGTTTACCAGCGTGGTTTAATCATGGTGCTATGTATATCAAAGCATCACAGGCTACAGCATAAAAATGCACAATTGGTCATTTGTCAATTTAAAAAAATGAATCAGTTTTCTTTTACAAAATCAGTTTGTGACAGATTAGAGATTTTTAAAAAAGAAACTTCACCATAGAGAGTTAAAAAGCAGAGATGTAGGGAAGGGTTCGCCGTTGGAAGCACATTAACCAGCTTTCCTGAAAAAAATCAGACAGGAGCAGCTTATGTGAAAGGAACAGAAGCTCGATTCAGTAAAAAAAAAAAAAAAAAAAAAAAAAAAAAAAAAAAAAAAAAAAAAAAAAGTTATGTTAAATTTGTAATTATTTGATGTGACTGTGAACACAGCCTACAGTAGTTCTCGCATTCCCTCCTAATGTATGTTAGTGATGTTAACGCCAGGTGCTCTTTTCTACAAATCCGGGCTCACTTTAATGTGCCAGTCTAGCCCAAGGATCTTTGCCTGGAGTAGGAGGAATGGGTGTCTGCTATCGAGAGTCAGGTAGTGCCTGTTTGTTTCATTTGGCCAAAGTTGGAAGGTTTATCCTTTAACTCATAAAAGGAGCAACCGTTTGAAGACTGTTACCATATTCTGAATTGAAAAATGATATGCTTTACTATCTCTCTGCACAAAGCAGAGGTTACCCTGTGATGCGACTGACAACCCATCACAGGACTCCTCCTAGCCTTATTCCCATTCCATCCCTGGGGCGATGTCTCCCGGCACCTTGTCCCCAGGGGCCGGAGTCTATAGGAAACAGGCATGCTGAGTTGGTAAGTAAATAATATGCAGCATGCAGCACTCATTTGCTGACTTCCCGGATGAACCTCTGAGCTCTCCAGGAAAGGGGCTGTAGCTGGCCACCCTTGATGGCGTCCCTCCACTTGCGCAGCAGACATTCAGTAAGGCTCCTCATTTCATTGGCTATTAGAGCTACGAGACACAATTTAAAACCGAACATTTTGAATAATAAAATCAGTCATTTGGATCACTCTACATGATACCCATTCACTGCTTGAGGAGTGTTTTTGTTTCTCCTGATTGTTGTACAGTCTTACATATGTTCAGTTTAAACTCCAGGCTGGCCAGAGATCTGTAGTATGAACAGACAATCTTTACTACAAGTTATTGTTATTCCTTAGCTCTATAAAGATATTACTGTTGATGATAGAAGCAATATAATGAACAAATGATTGGGAAGTTCTTTACTATGAAATAAGACTAAAATGTTGATTACTTAGCACACTACAAAACTTAGCCAGTATTCACTGGGATGTTTACACATCAGAGGATGTTAGAAGTTGATACTTAGAATTTCAGAATCAGTGGAATCATTTCAAAGCCTAGAATTTGGAAAATGAATCACCAGAGATAACCTTCTTCCCTTAACCCACCCCAGGCCACCACACCTCCTTCCTGCACCTGAATTACCTAACAGCCCCTCAAGTCAGTACTCCCCCCCAAAATAAATAAATACATTGTTCAAGCTCTTTACTTGCTGCTGCTGCTGCTGCTGCTGCTTATTCAAGTCATTCAAAATGCTCTTGTTTGTCTTCCTGAATGTGGAGTTTTTGATTGGGCACTTGTCCATCTGAGAAAGGAAAATGCTGTGGCCCACAGACATGCATGTATTCTCCTAACCCCTTAACCTGACATGTGCTGGAGAGGCCAGGACTGGGGAGCTCGAAGCCTTGATTAGGAGGCAGGGCTCATCTGCAGATGGTGAGGTTTACAGGAGAAGACACATGAGGAAGTAGGCTCTAATGAGGGTAAAGTTTCCTCTCCTTAGGACCTCAGAACCCATTCTCCTTTCCTTCACCTTTAAACCACATTCACACCAACAGGAAGCACCATCACTGAGAAACGCCTTCACTAGTAGGAGAATCAGTCAAATGTTTTCAGTTTGTGAAAGGTGCAGAAATGCATCTTCAAAAAAAGAATGAATCTGAAATACTATAGACCAAGTGTGCTCAATCCTGGTTCTGTGGGCATTTTTGTGCTGTTTAAGTCTCTGCTGAGGGTAGCTGTCCTGTACTTGGTAGGGTGGCATAGCAACATCTTGACCCCTACCCAGTAGATTCCTGTTATGACACCCCCTGATGTGACAACCAAAAATATCTCCAGATATTTCCAAATATTTGCCTGGAGAGCAACATATCTCTAGGTTAAAACAATTATCATAGGGAGATGCACAGATAATTCCAAATGTGTCATTACTTTTTCTCAAAAAGATCTAGTAATGTTTTTTTAGGACTCTCCAGAAAGATGATTAAAGAATGTATACTTCATGTCATTGTTACCAAAAAGGCTATATAAGTACCTACTTATCTGATTTGTATGAGAGATCCAGTCCTAAAGAAAACAATGGAAAGTCTTTCTCTGGACATTTTGTAAGACATGAAAATGACAAACTGAAGACAGATTGTGTTCCAAATACATCTACATCGATAGGAATAGACAGTGACTCTGTTCTAAACTGTTACTTGAAGAACTTGTGTGATTATTCGATGAGAAGAAAGAGCTATTGAGTACAGTATTCCATGCACTTGACCAAGCTTTAGCCATAAAGAGAAGATAAAACATGATTACAGCCCTCTAGGAGTTTAGATCATAGAGAGGACAGATAGATGCCCATCGATTACCAATGATAAACCACTGGACTCCTCTTCACAGAGGAGGGACCGCTAAACCAAACCACTGTCAAGAAAGTTGTTCCAGGAGAGGTGAAACTAAAGCTCTGGAGCTATGTTTAAAGGATAAATGGAGTTAACTGGACGTAGAAGTGAGGCAGACAATCCAAGACAAGGGAGAGTGTGTGTAAAGGCTCAAAGAGGTGGAATAGCATGACATGGAGCTCGAGGAAGAATGCATGCTAGAGCGGAGTGATCAGATGGGTGGGGGAATAAGGTGAGGAGAGATTTATAGCCACGTCTCGCAGCACTTTGGGCGCAGGGCTGGAAGCACTGTTGAGACACTGCAGAATTCAAACAGCGTAGAACTGGGCCTTTGGGTATCTCCCTCCAGCAGTGTTGGCAGGGCTTACACCAGGGGCAGAAAGTCCAGCTAGGAAGCAGCAGCAAGAATTCTGGTGAGAACTGATAGAGACCTATTTAAGGCCATGTCTGTGAGTTAAGACAGAGGGATGGGAAGGAGATGTTTCAAAGATTAAGAAGGTCACATCTGTGAGGATGTGGAATTCTCAACACAAAGGAGACGTTTCTGAGGGATCTCAGAGCTCTAGCTCGGGAATTTCAATAGCTGGTTCTTATTTCCAAAGATAAAAAGGATCCAGGAAGAAGATCAGTTTGGGAGAAACAACAGTGATACATGGTGGAGTAGGTAAAACATGGAGTTTGCAAATTAATTTTGATTGGGATTTATGTACCATTTCTGTTACTCACCAATGACATGAACTTTCTTAGGCTCACTTACATTTTCTAAGCCTTGGCTTCCTCATTTGCTCAAGGGTAATAGTCACGGCATTTACTTGATCGCTGCTTGTAAAGATTAAATGAGATAATCACTGGGAAGAATGATGCCTGGTACTTGGTAAGCACCCAGTAAATGTTAGCCACAACTTGGAGACAATCTGAAGCTAGATAATGCCCTGAGCCCAGGCAGCCCCACTTCAGAGCTGCATTTCAATATACTTCCTCCTAAGGTAAACAGGGTGAAATATAGTCTGTTTTAAGGGAAGTATGCAATATAAGGGTGATAAGCCAGGCAAGGCTTAGATCACAGAAGGTCTTACATGGCAAACTAGAGAGTTTGACTCTTACTCTGTTTAAAAAAAAAAAAAAAGCAGCAAATGCTGAGGTTCTAAGTAAGGAGACATCATGTCCCCATCTTCATTTTAGAAGGAGCATGTCAACAGGTGGTGATGACCTAGCACTGTGGAGTGGATGAAAGAGAAGACTCACCAGTCTGCCTTGTCACTGTTTCCCTCTTAAGTGTATGAAATCATCAATATGCCAACTTAATTTTACTTTCTCCCAAGGAAAGAAGAAGTAAAACAGTGATAGAAATTAGGTTTTGTAAGAAAGCTACTGTGGAATCTCCTCTGGGAGCTCCACTGATCTTCAGAGTTGCGCATGATGTAGGTCCAGAAGGTTTTTCTTCTAGAAAGATCCATAGTGCAATACACTTCCCTGTGCACAGCAGGGAAGGGGACATCTTTGCAGATGGATACAGGTGGCTGCTCCCTTGGGACCATGGCAGGTTCTGATCCAGATACTAAATCCTGCTCAGCACTGTGCAGACTTGTTTAAGTGATTTGAACTAATTAACCTGTTCAAAAAAAGTCTTCGAACTTTAATGGTGCATAGTGATGCTTGCAAATGTCTCTCTGCCAAATGTGGGGTATAGATGTTAGTATTTGATGGCCCACACTGGCTTGGCTGGAAACAACTGGGGTGTTTGAATAGCTTTGTGTAATCTAAGGACTTCATTCAATCAGAAAAATTTGGATCAGAGGAGGGAAATAAATAAATGAGGTATTAGCAGTCTAGACAGGTGATATTTGCTGAGAGTACGTCCAATAGTCCTCAGCTGAGACACATTTCTCCTTCCCATCAGATTACAACTAGGGTTTTCCTCATCCCTGTGAGAGTCTGGTTCCACAGTGTGGGTAGTGGCGAGCGCTCTGGAGAACGGGTAAACAAGGTTGAGTTCCCAGGTGACCTCTGCTGTCAGCTGACCATGTGAGCTCAGGGATCCCCTTAGCACTGTGGGTGGCCAGCAGCAGCTCATGCATTCAGTGAAAAGACCAACCTGGTTAATGAAGGAAAAAGATGAGAAGGAAGAAGGGAAACAAGAAAAAAAATAGTATTATCCACTTATTTTTTTTTGTCTAATTTTTTTTAGCTCTGCACTGACAGGCTCACACACTTCATTCTTAAATCTCACAGCGCTCCCACAGCCATCTCTATAGATTGCTTTTAATTTTATTTTAAAACAGAATGAAATAAAAAAGACTAAAAACAATGGTACAGAATTTCAAATCAACATAATAGGAGATTAACAAAGGTTACTATATTGCGTATTATTATCTTCAAAGTAGTTGCTCAGATTATAAGATATAAGCATGAAAAAATGATTGAACAATGGAAGCACAAACCATTTTTTTGAACTACTAAGAGATTTGTAGTATGATATCTATCTTGTATACATATACAAGATAGTCTTTTTCCTTCTTTCTTTTCTCGTTTCCCCCAGCCCAGTTATTCTTTCCTTTTGAGCAGTTGTTTTTTCCTTTCACAAAATCTATTGTACATTTTGGGTCTTATTTTCTCTTCCAGTTTTTTACACTAAGGAGACAATATGATGTCTATACATGCGAGTCTGATTTATTTTATTTCTGAATATGGTCTCAAGTTACATCCAATTACCTATAAAACCTTGAGTTTATCCTTTATAGCTGGGTAGTACTCCACTGTATAAAAATATCACATCTTTTTTATCCATTCAGCAGATGATGGGCTTTTGGGTTGTTTCCAAGATTTAGTTATTACAAATTACAAGATTTAGTTATTACAAATACTGTTATAAATATGGGTCCACATATATTGCTGTGGTATGATGTTTTCTTCTGGGAACCCAAAAGGGGAATAGCTGGGTCAAATGAGATTTCCAAACCTAGTTTTTTGAGGAATCTCCACAATGATTTCCATGGTGATTGTACCAGTCTGCATTCCCACCAACGGTGGAGAAGGGTTCCTTTTCCCTTGCAGTCTTGCCAGCATTTGTTATTGCTTGATTTCTTGATGATGGCCATTCTTTTTGGAGTGTTTCTTTTTTTAATTTGCATTTCTTGAATGACCAGTGATGCTGAACATTTTTTCATATATTTATTTGCCATTTGTATTTCTTCATCGGAGCAGTGTCTATTCATCTCAGATGCCCACTTTTGGATTGGGTCTGTGAATTTAGGAGGTCTAATATTTTTTCAATTCTTTATTTGTTCTAAATAGAAGTGTTTTGTCTGAGGGACAGTTAGCTAAAATTTTTTTCTCATTCTGTGGGTTGTCTTTTCACTCTGTTAGTGATTTCTTTTGGGGTGCAAACACTTTTTAATAAGATGAGATCTCGGTTATTGATTCTTTGAAGTGCTTCCTGTGCAATTTGAGTTTTGTTCATGAACTCTCTGCCTACCCCAGTGTCTTCAAGATTTCTATCTACATTTTCTTCCAGTAGATTTAGTGTTTCTATTTTAATATTTAGATCTTTGATTCATTTTGACTATTTTATTGTATAGTGACAGACGTGTCTAATTTTAGTTTTCAGCATGCAGAAAGCCAGTTTTTCCACACCACTTATTAAAGAGGCTATCTTTCTTCCAGTGAACTTGTGTGGCCCCTTTGTCAAAGATGAGGTAGCTGAGTGTGTTTGTAGTTGTGTCTGCATCTTCTAATTTGTTCCACTGATCCTAAAGATCTGTTTTTCTGCCAGTACCATTCTGATTTTATCACAGTAATTTTGTAGTATAATTTCAAGTCAGGAATTGTGATGCCTCCTGCCTTGCCTTTGTTGCCCAGGATTGCTTTTGCTGTTCAAGATCTCTGCTGTTTCCAAAAGAATTTTAGGAATGTTTTCTCTAGATCTGTGAGATATGCTAAAGGTATTTTGATTGCAATTGTATTAAATCTGTGTAACAGTTTTGAGGGTATGGCCATTTTCACTATGTTTGTTATTCCTATCCATGAGCAAGGAATATCTTTCCATTTTTGGATATCTTCTTTGATCTCTTTTTTTAGAATGCTGTAATTTTCAATGTATAGATCTTTTATAGCCTTTGTAAGATTGATTCTTAAGTGTTTCTGTTTTTGGATGCTATTGTAAAGGGTGTGATGTTCCTAATTTCTCTCTCAGTGATTTTTTGTTTGTGTGCAGGAATGCTATTGATTTTAGACTTTTGACTTTGTATCAAGCTATACTACTGAATTCCTTTATTAATTCCAGAAGTCTTTTGGTGGATTCTTTGGGTCTTTTATGTAGAGTATCATGTCATCTTCAAATAATGATAGTTTCACTTCTTTCTTCCCTATCCTCATTCCTTTTATTTCTTTCTCTTGTTTAATTGCTCTGACTAATGTTTCCAGAACTATATTGAATAGGAGTGATGGTAATAGACATCCTTGTCTCGTTCCTGATTTTAGATTGCAAGCTTTCAGTTTTTGTCCATTTAATATGCTGTTGGCTGTTGGTTTGTCATAGATGGCTTTTATCAGATTGAGGTAAAGACCATCTGTTCTGATTTTCTGTTGAGTTTTTATCATAAATGAGTGTTGGACTTTATCAAAAGCTTTTTCTGCATCTATTGAGATGCTCATGTGATTTTTGTCTTTGGTCTTGTTAATATAGTCCTGTTAATATTGATTTGCATATGTTGAACCATCCATCCATTTTTGGGATGAATTCCAGTTGGTCATGGTGTATAATCTTCTTGATGACTTGCTGCATTCTGTTTGCCAGTATTTTATTAAGGATATTTGCATTTATTTTCATTAGGGAGATTGACCTGTGGTTCTGTTTTTTGGGTGGGTCTTTGTCTGATTTTGGTATCAGATTAATACTTGCCTCTAGAAATAAGTTAGGGAATTTTGCTTCTCTTTCAATTTTTTAAAGGAGTTGGAGAAGTAATGGTGTTAAATCTTCTCTAAATTTCATATATAATTCATTCATGAATTTATGAGGACCTGGGCTTTTCTTTTAATTATGTTTTCAATTTCATTAACTGATACTGGGTTATTCAATATTTTTATATCTTCTTGATTCTGTTTTGGTAATTCACACATTTCTAGGAACGTGTCCCTTCTGTGTTTTCTGTCTTATGTGAGTAAAGATTTTCAAAGTAGATACTGATGATATTCTGAAATTCCACAGGATCTGTAGTGATTTTACCCTTTTCATTCCTTGTTGCATGAATTTGAATTTTTTCTTTTTTCTTTTTCTTTCTTTCTTTCTTTCTTTTTTTTTTGATAAAGGTAGTTATGGGTTTATCAATCTTGTTTATATTTTCAAAGAACCAACTCTTTGTTTTTCCTTTGTATTGTTTTCTTAATTTCAATTGTGTTAATTTCTGCTCTGATCTTTATAATTTCTTCCTTTCTATGGACTTTGGACTTGACTTTTTGTTCTTTTTCTAGAAGCTTCAGGTGTAGCATTAGGTTGTTTATTTGTGCTCTTTCTGTTTTCTTAATGTGAGAATTCACTCCTATAAATTTCCCTCTTCAGACCACTGTCACCGTGTCCCCTGGGTTTGTGTAAGTTCTATTTGCATTTTCATTTAATTGTTGACATTGTTTAATTTCTTTAATTTCATCTGTGACCCATTGGTTGTTCAGGGGGCTGTTATTTAATTTCCATGTATTTATGGGGTTTTTGTGGTTTCTATTGTCATTAATTTCCAATTTTATTGCACTACGATCAGATAATATGCATAGAATAATTTTGATTTCTTTGTATTTACTTAAGCATGTGCTATGGGCTAGTATATCATCTATTTTAGAGAACATCCCTGTTCAGCTGAGAAGAATGTGTATTCTGATGTTGTTGGGTGGAACGCTGTAAAACATCTACTAAGTCCATTCATTCACAGGTTTGATTCAGTTCTGTTGTTTCTCTGCTGATTTTTTGTTTTGTTGATGGGTTTCTTTGTGATAATGCGGTATTAAGGTTCCCCATTATAACTGTGTTATTGATTTTTATGTTTTTTGATGTCTATTAATATTTACTTTATATAGTCAAATGCTCTTCTATTTGGTACATATAAGTATATGACTATTTCTTCCTTTTGAATTTTTCCCATAACATGATGTATGGAATGACCTTTTTATCTCTCTCTCTCTCTCTCTCTCTTTTTTTTTTTTTGTCTTTTTGAGACTGGGTCTCACTGTGCAGTTCAGGCTGGCCTTGACCTCACTTTGTAACCCAACCTGGTTTTAAACTTGCAATGATCCACCTGCCTCAGCCTCCCGAGTGCTAGGATTACAGGTGTGTACAATCACACCCAACTTCTTCATCTCTTGTAATCATTCTTGGCTTGAAGTTCACATTGTCTGCAAACAGAATATCTACCCCTGCTTTTTTCTGGGTTCCTGTTGCATGGAGTATTGCTTTCCATCCTTTGACTTTAGTCTGTGATTTTCTTTTTGAGTTAAATGCATTTCTTGTATACAGTATATTGTTGGATCTTGTTTCTTGGTCCATTCTGCCTGTCTACTTCTTTTGATTGGTGCATTGAGGCCATTTACATTGATGGTAATAATTGATATGCATTGGCTTATCTCTGTCATGTTATTTTCCTGCTCTTGGTTCTCTGTTTCTCCCCTCTGTTAAATTACTTGCCCTGCTTGGTGATTTCTTTCTGCTGTTGTTCTTTGAATTGTGATCATTTTTGTCTCCATCTAGAATATATTTCAGTACCTTTTGTAGTGTTGTTTTGGTGGTCAGGAATTTCTTCAGTTGTTCTTTGTTGTGGAAGTATCTTATTTCTCCATTGATTTTGAAAGATAGTTTTACAGGGTACATCAGTCTGGGTTGGGAGTTGTTTTCTTTTAGGACTTGAAATACTTCACTCCAGTCTCTTCTTTCATTGAGCATTTGTGTTGAAGAGTCTGCCATGATTCTGATGGATTTTCTGTTATAGGTGATCTGTATCTTTTCTCTAACAGCTTTTAATATTCTATTCTTGTGCTAAATTTCTGAGATCTTGATTATTATGTGTCTGGGTATAGATTTATTTTGGTTATGCCTAATTGGGGTTCTATATACTTCACTTATCTAAATATCAGATTCTTTTTCCATGTTTGGGAAATTTTCTGCTATTACTTCTGCAAATGGTATTTGTATGTCTTTAGTGTTGACTCCTGCTTTTTCATTGACATCAATTATTCTTATATTATTTGTCTTTGCATCATCTTATAGCTGTTGAATTGCTGTTTCCTAATATTTTTTATTTTCAAAAAGTCTTTCCTTTCATGATTACTAGCCATGATCCTGTTTTCAAGGTCTGAAAGTCTGTCTTCAGTTTCATTCAAGCTGTTTTGCCAGCTTTCAGTGGAATTTTTTATTTCTTGCCTATCTGCTTGAAACTGTTTCATGCATTTTATTTGTTTCATATATTGATCATTCACAATTTCCTTCCTTTTCCTATCATCATATATTTTCTTCTCTTCTCTAGATGTGCTGAGCATTTCATTAATAAATGCTGACATTTCTTTTTTAACCTGAGAGATTATTTCTGATCTTATTTCCTCATGGATTTGTTTCTTTCCTACAATTGCTATCATTTCCAAAATTTCAGGTGTGTGTCTCCCATTTTCTTATATGTCAGTGACTCCTGGACTTGCTCTGGATGGGCAGAGGTCTGAGATTGCATTTTGCTTCTTTGTTTTGTCATTTTCTGGGTTCTCACAATGGCAGAGAGGAGATGGGAATGACTGCCACCCTCTATAGATTCTTTTTAGCTTATGTTGTTTTTATGATTTTGCATTTATGTAAAATAGTGGAAATGATGTGAAGCAGTAGACAAGGAGCACAAAGCTTCCCTGTGCAATATGAGGTAATATGTTGAAGTCTTTTTATCTTAACAGTAGTCAATGGCAGGGGTGCAGAGGTGAGGTAAAAAAAGTCTACTTCATCCCAGTACCCTCAGGGCAAATCACAGTGGTGGTGCTTTTTTTTTTTTTAATTTTATTTTAAAGAGGATAAAACCAAGGATAATAAAACAGAATAAAACCAATCAAAACAAACCAGTGTAAGTGACACAGGACTTCAAAACAATACAAAACCAACAATAGTTACCATAATGCCTCTTGTTGTCTTCAAAATAGCTGCAGATACCTTCAGACATAGTAAAAATCAAACAGAACAGAACAGAACCAATAAAAATAAAACAATGAATGCAACAAAGGACTTCAAAACAAGATGGTAGTAAATCCAAAATGGCTACCAAAATATATCTTGCTATCTTTGAAATAGCTGCTCATACCATCAGATATAACAAAATCAAACAAAATAAAACAGAACAAAACCCAATCCAACAAAACAATGAAGATGACACAGGACTTCAAAATGAGATAATAGGGAATTAACTATGGACTTCAGAAGGAGATTCCCCCATAGATGCCACACACATACCACTATCCTCTGAACAGATGACCAGACCACTGGCCCTAGACCTGCAAGATCATTGAAACACTAAAACACCACAAGCATCAAATTGCATTTCACCTCAATAGCTATCATCATAGCCTGTGTTTCTAACAATCAGCCGGTTGCTTATGGGGTGGGATTGGGGGATTGGCTCTTCTTGTTTCCTAGCCCATGTTCCGGAAGGGGCTGTTGACTCATGGGGAAAGGCTTGGGTGTGGTTGCCCTCTGCTGCTGGCAGCCCGCATATGGTGCTAGTTCCCAGGGAAAGCTTGCTTCTTGGTGAATCCTTGTTCGCTCCCTCTGCAGTCTGTGAATGGCACTGACTCACCAGTAGTAGTGATTTTGTTTGTTAGTCCACTCAAAGATGAATTATGGACCATAACCCCTACGGTATATGGCTGCCAGATAATACTTATTTTAAATCTAGTTATTTCCTTGCTCTTACTGCTTCATCACAACCCCAGGTCTTCACCTAGCTTCCAACCTACCTATCACATAGCTTCCTTACTTTCTACGTCTCTTCCTTTCTCCCTTCTCACAGTGTGTCTCCTCCTTTTCCCTTAATATATGCTCATTCTTTCCTAACTCCCTTTATCATGTACCCAGGTTTGTTCAACACGCAATTAAGTGACTCCTTTTCAGACCAAATATTGTTCTAAGATCAGGAATACAGAGAAAAGTCAACACAAAATCCCCAAACCATGTGCAGATTAACAGTGGGTTCATATCCCAATAAATTCATCCTAAATTGAGAATATTGTAAATTGAAGATGGGTTTATTAATCTACTCAACATTGTAGCTTCACGACACAGCATACTGTAAAGTAGCAGTTGTTTGCCATCATGATTGCCTGGCTGGGAACTGCAAGCCACTGCACATTGATTTTGTAACAGGATGTCTTGGTTACTTTTCACTTGTTGCTGAGACAAAATACCCGACACCCAAAATTAGGGAAGGAAAGGTTTATTTAGCTTACAGTTTTTGTAGGTTTCAGTCTATAATCAGCTGGCTCCAAGGCAGGGTGGCACGGCACTGAGGCAACACTTCAAGGCAGCGGCCAAGCAAAAAGCAGCCAGAGTAAAAGGGGCAAGAGCAAGCTTCTTCTCCTCCCTTATATTGTACACAGGCCACCCCCTGCCTCCAGGGTGGGTGTAGCTTCACAGATCTCCTTGCCTTCCTTTGCACAGGATGAGGATATTTACAAAGAACCCTAGATCCCTACTGAATCTCTTAGTTAAACTTATGACCTTCTCAAATTGACACAATGAACAGGTAACTGCTTGTGTTTTATACCCCAGGATGTAGAGCTGCTGAGTTACTTAATTAAGCTTCTAGACTTCTCAAGTTGACACAATGTATAAACCATAGCACATGGTAAACATGAAAAATCATTAAGTCCTACTGTTGTAAACTGAGGACTGTCCCTGTTCGTAATTTAATTCCCCCCATGTTTATGTGCCCTTAAAGAGGGATGTATAGGAAACAATGACAGCCCAAAACATTTAATTTAGATAATGTACACGGTAACACTCTTTCCTCTGTCATACTCTTTTGTCCTTTAAAGTCAAGCTCATGCCTGCAGTAAACTCCATCTGAAAGCCCATTCTGATGACCCACAGCTTACACACTTCTCTAGTTTTACAGAACTTACAGTCTCACAAAACTTAAAATTTCTTATTTTGTTGCATGCGCTGTGCTAGGTGCTTTATACCCTTCATCCCAAAATCCTACCATAACCTAACAGTGACCATTTTGGGGGAGGAGGTCTTTCCAGATCTTTATCTCTATGGTGATTGCTAATTACAAGGACTTTTTCTTTCTCTTGCACAACTTTCTTCATACGTTGAGCAATTTTGTGGCTCAGTGGGCCACTGGATATCAAGAAATTATAACTATGAGTATAGTCATTTCACCTTAACAACTAACACCCTGTGCCCCTTTACCATTGACAAACATTTTCTATATCCATTATATCATTGTTTCACAGGACAGCTCTGTTACGTAAGTAGCATGGAAATTATCACCCCTGATTTACAAGTAAAAATGGTTCTTAAAAAAGTTAAGGAAATTATCTGTTATATATCATACAACAAAAGATAATGAATTAAACCGCTTCCCATGCTATCTTTGGTATAATATAATACATAATTTCTGAAGACAAAACTTTTTCCTGGATCTTGGCAATACTATTTACCCAGAGATCCTTAAAATCATTTTTAAAACATCATTTGAAGCAATATTACTTTATAGTGCTTCTTCTCAACAAAGCCAAGTGTATTAAATAGCAAATGTTTATGACCCTACTTTTCCTGGCATTTATCCTGGTATTTAAAGTCCGCCACTTTCTTAGTTATTTCTTCATTGCTGAGATAAAATAACCCCCACAGTTTAAAGAAGAAAAGTTTATTTTGGTTCACAGTTTGTAAAGGTTTCAGTTTGTAGTCAACTGGCTGTCAGGCAGAGTGGCATGGCAGAGGAGAAACAGTCTATGGCATGGCAGGCAGGAAGTAACAGTCATCAATGGAGGAGGAAGGATATATACCATTAGCCCATGCCCACAATGACCACCTCTGCTCACCAGGTTTCACCTCCAGCATCACACACAGCTATGAACCCATCCACACACCAAACCAGTACCATACACCAATGATCCAGTATCACATACCCATCTATGAGTGCATGAAACTCTGGAGAGACATCCAGGTATAATCTACAACAGCCACTGTTTCCTCTGCTGAACTACCTGCTGTGCATCATTCACACCTTCCGATTGCTATGTTTGGGGTGTGATTGAAAAATACAGTGAATATTTACATTTCAGAAAATTATTAGAATAAAAGATGCATTGCCATCAACCCCTGAAAGTATCCCCCTTGCTTTGGACAGACTTATCCCGTCATTCTTGCCACTTTCTCTAGCAGTTGTTTCATAAGTATCTTTAGTTGCACTATCATGGCTGCCACGATGTCCTGATTCAATCCCAAAGTTTTACCATTCATGGTCATTTTGACTTTTGAATTTGGATAAGATCCAGAAGTCACATGGGGCCAGATCCAGTGAATAAAGTGGATGACACTGTAATGTTTTTAAGAATCTGCTTTCTGTTGGGTAGCACTCAGCTGCAGTGTTCACTGAATTTTTAATCATACTTTGCAAAGACATTCATGAAGGAAGATTTCCAGAACTGCTTCAGGAAGTGGCAAGGATGATGGGCTAAGTGGGTTCAAAGTGAATGGAAGTATTTTGAGGGGGATGAATTACAACGTGTCCTTTGCTGTAATGCATTTAAAAAAAAAGCCATTTACCATATTTTTGATCATTGCTTGCACACATTTTCCTCCTCCTGAGAATGGTAGTTGGCATTCCTATCTCTGCATTCTTCTTTATATTCCACCATTTCTCAAATTAAACTATAAAATGTCCACTTTCCTGTCTTTTCTCCCTGCCAGAAGTTAACTCCCTCTCTATGAACTGCCACATATATCTCCAAGTGGCCTCTTTTTTGATATGTTTACATACAATTTAATTTCTCTGCCCAAATGCCAGATCTTTGAATTCAGATGTCTTATTTCATTTCTGTAGCTTTCATGGGGCTTAGTGGATGCCTTTAACATCAGGTTATCAAGAACATATGTCCATTTCTAAGGAATAGAAGAATTCTTGTTAAAGAGGGCAATTTAGGTTTGATGAGGATACCCAGCATGAAACTAAAATAGCTGAGAACAGGCAAAAATTTCATCACTGCATGCTATAACCCTTAGACTACTTTTCCATTTCAAACAAGACAACCGTGGCCATTATTTTTGTGGCTGCGTTTCCATTCTCACATGCACACTGATCTCCTTTGAGGTGAGGGCTCTCCAGTGCTGTCGCGGTTGTTCACCTATCTGGGAGGGTGTGCAGCAGAAAGTCATGAAGCTGGTGGGGAGGTGCTGCTCTGTTTATTCTCTAGAGATTTAGATTCTTTTTGGGCGGCCTGTTTCAACATCTTGAAAAAACAAAAGAATGAACCATGTCTGTCTAGACTGACCAGAAAGTAAAAACAAGGGGCACTTTGAAATCCATGAATCTGACCACAACTGAGAGTTGTAGTTAGTCCAAGAAACTGGAAAATCAGTTTCTTGGATTAGACAAATGCTTCCCTTAAGACTCTCAAACTGCTAGCTTTCTTCTTTTATAATTAATAGAAAATTATTACATTGACAGACAAGGGACTTCGTATTTGAGCCAATGGTTAAATATGACGTTAAAACCAAGGGAAATTATTTAGCCACAAATAGAGTTGTTAATACCAGGATAAAGGCAGACAAATGTGCTAACAATCTTCCCCGCGAGTCAGGCTGTGATGAATTTGGATGTGTTTTCAGATGGAAAATATATCAGTTCTCTCTTGACTGGGAACTAAATGCCAGAATGTGAAAATGCTGAAAAGGAAGTCAGCAAAACAAACAAACAAGCAAAAAGAAAAAAACCTTCCAAAGATTTCATACCTTTTTCTGGAGAATTAGAATGCAAAGGAGAGAGATCATTCTCATTTCAAGGGGCCAGATCTGTGGGGTCGTTGCACTTGGGGTACAGTTCCTGATTTCTGTCGCAGGACTGGCATCATTCCACAGGCTTGCAGAACTCTTGGAATGTGGGATGGGGCAGGGAAGTAGATGATTTCAAGATGCAGCAGATTCCCTAATGATCTCTTATGTATTGTGGCATCTTATAATGGAACAAATATTTATTACCGCCTACCGTATGCCTAGCTCGTCTCTAAGTGCTTTGAAAAAAGAAGAGACACAATCCCTGCTATTGTGGAATTCCCATTCTAGTGGTGGGAGACAGACAATAAATACATAGAGAAGGAATTATTTAAAATCAGATAATGATCATTGTTATGAAATTTAAAAGAAAATCAGGAGCACAAAGGAAGTGTCATGCTCCAGGGTAGAATGGAGTGGTGTATATTCCTTTATAGTTTAGGTTGGAAGAAGAAAGTTCTCACAGACAATACAACATTTCAACAAGGGTCTATACAAGTCCTGGAGAAAGATGCATGAAGATTTGAATAGTGTTCCAGACAGGAAACACAGAATCTGTGAGGGGTGAGAGCAAGGAGGAGAGGGGTCACCCATAGCTGAAGGGGCAGAGGAGGAGGCACTGTTTGTATAGGAGGAGACAAGACTATTTGAGCAATAAATGGGAATGAGTCTGTATCTACGCATGGTTTGTGAAATAGCTCTCTCTCTATGCTGAAACTAGAACTGAAACTGGAGAAGACAAGGAAAGTAGTGAGGATCTGGTCTTTTCACCTGTGCTTTTCTGTCCTGTAAATCCATTGAGCTATCTCCAGCCTTCACTGTCTAATTCCAGCAATGAAATGCTAATGTGGGCACAGCTGGAACACAGTGGAATGTAGAGCTTCAAAAACTTGGATTCAAAAATTTTCCTGTGTTATTTAGTAACTATATGACCTTGAATAGTTTGTTTAACCTTTTCAAGCGTCAATGTTTTCATCAACAATAATAAAATGTTCTTTAGATGCGCCCAATAAAGTGTCTCCATTGTCTAAGGAAGGCAATTCTGTTATCAACAGCAAAGGAAAGTGAAACACAAGAGGTTAAGTAAGTAGCCCAAGGTCTCTTTTGTAGAACCAGACTGTGAACCTGGGTGGCATGACACCTGGAATAATGCATTTCATATATCTTGAAGGATTGCAGGATACATTGTATGTAGTAGTACCTGGTTAAAGAGGTTCAGTAAAGAAAATACAAAGTATGCATTCATTATTTATTAGTTCAGACTATTCGTACATTTTTTACTGCAAATGCCAGCAGAGCCAATCCCAGATTATTTAATCTAAAAAGAAAGGTTGTTGATTTTTATGAATTCCAAGTCTAGATGCTGTCTCAATTTAGTTGCTTGGGAAATGCTAGCTTCAGTTATTGCTCAGTTGAGTCGTAGATTGTTATCATTGTGCATCTCTTAGCCTTGATTGATCTAGCCCTTCTTTCCTACGCTCCACGTGGTCAACCAGGGCAGCTTCAGTTTCAGGTTAGTACAACAGTCAGTCCAAAAGAGCAAAAAAAGTTTGCTTTCCTGATAGTTAAGGTGATTTCATGTCCTAGTCTAGCCGAGTGAAAAGAGTGATCTACTTCCCTGAAGTAGGAGGTAACCCATTCCAAATTTCCCAGTGCTCTAGTTGCCTATTCTAAAGGAGGAGAGGAGTGTACTTTCTTGGTGGATGGTGTGACCACAGGTCCCGGTTTGCCCAGCTTTCATTCACACCCATCCTCCCAGCTTCGTTATCAACTGCATCTCTGTCCTGCCTCAGAATTATCCCAATGAACAGTAGTACAAAATAAAATACTGAGATGTAGTCTCAGAGGTTGTTGCTTCAGATACAAGGTCTTCTCCTAATTCTTAGGAAAGATTTGCTTGACTTGGAGTGGGAGAATGTGTCTACCAAAGAATAGAGGAAGTTGGGGACTGACACCCCAAGAAGTGGGGTAGTGGGTTCAGGATAACTAAAACCAAAGATGTCAGTTAAGAGTTTCTCTTTCCTTTCCATACCGTTTGATATGATTTAGTAATAAATTGGAGGAGTTTGGGGCAGTGGAAAAACATGAATTTGAAACTTGGCTTTGTTGCTTCTTCTAGTTGTTAACCTCATTTGAATCATCTTGTCTTTCTGTGCGCCTGTTTTCTCACGTATAGCAGATAATTTTAACTGGCTCTGTGAGTTACGGTGAAGATGAGACAGGCTGAAGAATAGGTTGCATTTTCCATGAAGCTTGGCATCTATGATTTAGTAAATTGGCAGCTCTTGTTTTTATGGCAAGCATAGAGAGGGGTCAGTAAGTACCTAGTGACCAGTGGCTCGGAAGCAAATAAACAAACAAAAACCACAAACCTCATAGTGAGCATAGACAAGAGTTGTGGTCAATGACGATGTAACCTAGTGATCAAGAAAGGTGACCTTAAAATTTTGAAACCGAATGAAATGATTTGTCATCCAAATGAAACCTAGAAAAAAACCACTAAGATAACAGCCTTTATAGAACAGTTTGGGGAATGAGAGATATAGAAATCTGAAACAGTCAAAAATGTTTGCTAAACACTCATATTGGACCATTCAGATATGAATAGTTAATGGGTTCTGCTCCAAGAAACCTAAACTCTGCTGGTGAGGAAAGCATATTAATATATACACAGCTGTGCTCTGCTTACAGTGACTGTGTAGTGGGTATGTGAGCTCTCCATTGCTGTGACAAGACACCTGAGAATATCAACTTAAAAGGAGTGGTGTGCTTTGGCTTGTGGTTTCAGTTCCTGGTATCTTCACTGTATTACTTTGGGCCTGTGGTACCATAGTACGTCATGATGGGATCTGTTTACTTCATGGTGACTAGGAGAAAAGAGAGAAGAGGAACCAGAGTCCTAACAATTCCTTCAAGGGCATGTCCCTAATGACTAATCTTCCTTTCACTATGCCCACCTCGTAAAGGTTGCAACAACACCATTACCACCACCCCATCCCCATTACACTACAGTCTGGGGACAAAGCCATTCGCGATGGGCCTTTGGGGATAACCCAGACCTAAACTGCAGCAGTGAGTAGAGAATGACAAATATTAAATCTTACATGATCTTGGATTGTTTTAAGAAATGCCCAATTGAAATTCTCCAAGGGATTAGAAGAAGAAAAAATCTCTTCCAATAAAGCTAAACATGAGGTCATTAACATCAGGTATCAAATGTAGCTGGTTTTTTCATGTGGAGAAGATAAGAAAGTAGTAGAAGACTTGAACACTCCAGATACAACTTCACTCTTGTGCTTTTGTTGCCTCTGCTTAGAATATTTTTGCCCTGGCCTTGAGGAGGTGTAATGCCACACTTTCTTGAGTCTTTCTTTCAAATGTCACCTCTCACTGAGAACTCCACTGCTCCCTGTGTAAGATTGTTGTGCCCACTATGTCCTACTCTACTCCCTGCTTTGATTTTGTCTTATTACTTGCAACTTCCTAGCTATGTTATTCACTCTTGTTGTACAGCTATAACTCTCTCTACTATATTACTTACCTGTTTGTCTTGTTTATATCTATCGCCACATTAGAGTAGAATACCAGGTCACTGTTTTTTTGCCGACATTTGGAATAGTTCCTAGTACATAGTAGGCACAGATTTTGTGTGAGGGACAGAAATCTCAGCTGAGGGAAGAATTGTGAATCAAATAATAGAATATGGGAACTTCTTCACTGGACACAGTTTTCATGCATGTAGACTGGAACATTCATGACATGCATGTGTGTATGTATGTGTAGGGGTGAACATAGGAGAGGAAGTTTAGACAGGAACCTCATGTTGAGATCAAGCCTCAGACTTGAAAGCTAGGTCAAGAAACTCAGTTTTTCACCTGCATGTCATGAAAACTACCAAGGATTACTACTGGTAATGTAATCTGAGTAGAGCTCTCATGTCAGAGGATTTATCTGGCAGTGTTGTTTGAAGCAGGTGTAGGCAGAGAAATGACAGAGTTAAGAACACCATGGTCAGGTTCAATGACCATGAATGTCAGCTCCACGAGACTATGCTGGACTTAACCAAAGAGAAGGAGGTAGAAAATTAACAGAATAAGAGGAATGTGCATGGGAAGGGTATACAATGAGATATAATTTGTAAAAGTTCAAGCTATTTATAAAAGTAATACTAGAGAGTGAGCTAATCAAATGGCCAATATGTGCTGTAAATGCTGTGACAACTGTTCTAACATTGGTGCTCAGAGGTGACAATTCTTAAAAATGGAAGGTACTACTTTCTGCTTAGGGACAATTTATTTGCAGGGAAAAGAGTGTTTCTAACTCACTTATTTCACCCTGTTTCCAAACACTAAGATAACATAAACTATTTTAGTATCTGGAGAGTTTGAGCTCTACCTTCTTTTGGGACATATCTACAGTCACTGCTAGAAGTAAAATATCCTTATGTTCTCATATCTGTTATTCCAGCTCTCTTTTTTCCAATGCAAACCTCCTACTAAGTGGAACTTCAGATTTGCACATTTGAAAAATATATCAGAGGAAGTAAAGAATAGGGTATGGTACTATCCAAAATCAAGTCAGCAGCAAAAGGGATTTAAGTCTGGAAACATGAAGTAGGAGCCCTTTCTCTTTTTCCAAGCAGCCAAGAAGTGTATTTTTAAGTGCTTTGACTTTCTTGCTCTGCATGTATGTATGTCCACACAAAGAGGGCTGCAGAGGGCCACTGTGCTTTCTCTACAACTCAAAGAACCGTTATTCACATAGAATCTGATGGTGATGCTGCTTTCTGGAGTTGAGCGATGGGATGGCCCTGCTTACAGGAGTGCAGACAAGAGGACCAACTCTGCTCCGATCCTTCCAATTTGTGTATCCTCCCAGGCTCCAGAGAGCAGCTTGCTATTAGCAACTAGTTTTTTTGGTCAAGAGATGGAGGGTTGGGAGAGAGCAGAAGAGGGACGGGGGAGGAAGAGAAGGACTGGAATGTTGTGTGCATGCACCAACTCCACTCAAGGGATGTAATCATTATGTATAACAAACATGGACAATAAAAAAGGAAAGAGATGGGTGAAAAAAGGAATTAAGGTGTGTTAAGTACTTCCCACAAGAAATGTAAACATTATATACTACATACATGTACTAATAAAGTACATAAAAAATAATTTATTTGGGTTATCCCATTGCCCTCTTCTGTGGATGGAGAGTTCGTGATGCCCTGAGAAAATATGGGAGACAGAGGCCCGGAAAAAGAGAAAGACTTAAAAATAGAGAAGATGGGGCATGAGAGTGAGAGGGGGAGGTTAAAGATTTTGAAAGAGGAAATATGTATGGAAACACAGATCAATTGAGCCTTCTTATCTTCAAAAATCAGACGCCAAAGTTAGCCAGACTCCTGCCTGAACACCTCTGAGAAAGGCATTGTCTTCCTCTCTTTACCCTTGACTGATTCTCATCAATTCAGTTCATTACAGACTGAACGCATATTACATATCGGTGCTGTTACAAATTTCAGAAAAGTGCTAAAAGTACTATTTTATGACTTTGCTTCTCATTTTGAATATTTTCTTTCATTTCCTCCCATTTGCAAAGCCCTGGATGACATTCCATCAGGAAGTAAACTTTCCAAGTACTGTCATGTTAGAGCCTTAGGAGAGAACTGATGTGGCCTAGAGTGTTAACAGGAGCGCTCTGTATGATGAGAAATGTATGTTTTCTTTATGCTGCCCAAATTTTTCTAGACCAGCAAGTGAAGGTTTTTTAAATATTAGCATGTAGTGTATTTAACAAAGTGCTTACTGAAAATCCCACAAAATATGTCTCTCCTGCATATTTTTAAAGCACACAGGCGCTCACCTAGGTTTGTGTAAGCATTCGGCAGTGCATGTTATACTTTACTTTGGCTGATGTGATGCATATTGGAAGGGTGGCTCTCTTCAGACTCCCAGTAAAGTTGGCAAGCTATATTCAAAGTTGGTCCAAGGATAGGGTGACTTGAGAAAGTTCTGTATGAGAGCCTTTATGTCTGCTGTACAAATACATGTTTAAGTTAACAGTTCAACTCATCACACCCAAACTAGCCCACCAAACTAGCTGAGATCAGGGTTTCATCACCTGTTACTTTAGGCGGTGGCCCTAACCTATGTTTTAACTGTCCTCGGATTCTAGTCTTGCCCATTCCCTTTCACTCTTCAGCTTGCCTCAATTATCTTAAAATCAGAAATTATCTCCTGGTTTTTTTTTAAACCTTCATTTTCTCTAGATCATGATGGGGAGCAATCATTTTCTTTGAGAATCAGGTCACCCCCAGAGACATATATCATACTCTGTATAAAGAAATGATTGGGTGGAAGATGTGTGTGGTTTCAAAAGCCATATTTAGCGTCACCAGGCATTTAGATTTCTTTCAAAAATTTAAGTAATATTTATGAGCTGATTCATAATTTGCAATTTATTTTTATTAAAAGTGGGATATAATCTCTAGGAAGAGGTCAAAATTTCTTCAACGTCCTATGTGCTATATAGTTCGTTACTAACTTCTAGAGCAGTTTACTGTTTTGATATCTAGAGCAGTTTCCTGTTTTGGTGTTACTACTCTTAGTCGTTGATGTTACAATATAGTAAGAGGTTTTTGTGAGACTTTTAGTATGGTTGTAAAGGTAGACCCATAAACCTCATTTGGAGAAGTGTGAGATGTAGTATAGAGATATACACAATTAGGGATGCAAAACTAGAAAGCATCAACAGACCTTGGGAGGAAGTGCTAAAGTTTCTGGAGCTGCATGATAAAAGGCAAGAAAGGTAGAGTAGGATTTGAATCCAATCTTGGACATGGAATTGATAGGGCTTAGAGAGTCTCTCTTATATCTCCTGACGACAGGAGAAATGAAAGGGCATCCGTGGTACTCTGCCCTGATTCCGTATGAATGATGGCACCATTAGGCAGGATGGGGAACCCAAGCCAAGGAGTGGATCTGAGCACAACGTCAGAGCTCTGCTTTGAACACATCAAGTGCTAGGTGCTTATGAGGCATTTAGGCTGAAGCATCCAGTCGCACATCCGAACTCTCAGAGGGATACCCTTGCTGGACATACCAATTTGTGGGTGATTAGTTTAAAACAGAGAAGTCAGTATTACCCAAAATGACTGTGTGATTTGAGAAAAGATGAGGTCAGAGACAGGACTGCAAAGAATGTCTTCAAATGAAATTTTTAAAATTGAAAGCAAATTTTTTCTTAATTTAAAGAAAAAAATAAAAACAATGGCACAAAACTTCAAAATAAGATTGCAGGAGAGCAACAATGGTTAATACATTGGGTGTTATTATTTTCAGAGTAGTTGCTCCTATTACAGACTATAGGCATGAAAAAATTGATCAAACAATAGAGGCATGTGCCTTTCTTTTTAATGCACTAATACCAATTAGTAATGTAATAATCTTAACTGTTTTGTGTGTGTATATATATACATATTTTTCTTTTTCCCTTCTTTTCTCCTTGCCTCCATCCCAGTTTCTCTTACTCTGTGAACAGCTTCCTTCCATTTCACAATATCTATTGCATATTCTGCATTCTATTTACTTTTTCAGCTTCTTATACTAGGGAGACAATATGATGTTTAAACATGCAAGCCTGGTTTATTTCACTTATGAGTATGGTCTCAAGTTTCAGCCATTTCCTATAAATGTCTTAAGATTATCCTTCTCAATAGCCGAGTAGTACTCCATTGTATAAAAATACCACATCTTTTTCATCCATTCTGCAGTTGATGGGCATTTGGGTTTTTCCCAAGATTTAGCTATTATAAACTGTGCAGCTACAAACATGGGCACACATATATTGTTGTGGTTCTGATGTTTTCAATTCTTCTGGGAAAATACCCAGAAGGGAAATATCTGGGGTGAATGGAACCTCTAATCCTAGATTTTTAAGGAATCCCCACACTGATCTCCATAGTGGTTGCACCACTAACAGTGGAGAAGAGTTCCTTTTTCCCCACAGCCCATCCAGCATTTGTTATTGGTTGATTTTTTGATGATAGCCACTGTTTCTGAGGTGAGATGGGATCTCAGTGCTGTTTTAATTTGCATCTCTCAAATGACTGATGATGATGAACATTTTTTCATGTACTTATTTGCCATTTGTATCTCTTCGTCTGAAAAGTGTATATTCATCTCAGATGCCCATTTATGGATTGGGTCTTTGAATTGCGGGGCAGGGGTTCTGATTTTTTTTGCAATTCTTTATATGTTCTAGATGGAAGTCCTCTGTCTGAGGGACAGTTAGTTAAATTTTTTTCCATTCTGTGGGTTGTTGTTTCACTCTGTTAGTGATTTCTTTTGATGTGCAAAAGGTTTTTAATAAAATGAGATTCAAATTGTTGATTCTTTGACGTGTTTCCTGTGTTGTTTGGGTTTTCTTCATGAAGTCTCTGCCTACCCCTATGCCTTCAAGAATTTTATCTACTTTCTCTTCCAGTAGATTTAGTATTTCTGTTTTAATATTTAGATCTTTAATTCGTTTTGACTTTAGTTTAGTGCATGGTGATAGACGTGGGTCTAGTTCTAGTTCTCAGCATGTAAAATTTTCTGTAGGGTTTTTGTCATTAATGAGTACTGGACTTCATCAAAAGCTTTTTCTGCATCTATTGAGATGACCACGTGATTTTTGTCTTTGGCTCTGTTGATACAATGTGTTACATTTATTGATTTGTATATGTTGAACCATCCCTGCATTTCTGAGATGAATTCCACTTGGTCATGGTGTATAATCTTCTGATTTGCTGTACTCTGTTTGCTAGTATCTTACTGAGGACTTTTCCATCTGTATTCATTAGGGATAAAGTGAATTTGGGAAATCAGTTCCTTTCTTTTCCTATTTAAAACTTTAAAATATAAGAATAGAAGAATCTCCATCTGAAATATCCATAAATGGAATTATGTAAATGTAGCTAGGCCATTAGGTTTTAATTGAGAATGCATCTCATCACTACAAAACACAAAACATGCTTTGTATCTCTCCATGTCCACTCACAGACAGTGCCACAGTGTCAGGCTTGACTCAGAGTTCCCTCAGTGGTTTTTCTATCCTTCTTATCTGTTGGAGGCTGGATTCTATTGATTTCCTAAGTTACAAATTGCCTTATTATTCCAACATGATTTTTTACATTAGAATAGTGGATTCTTCTCAGCAGTCATTATTTTTCTTAGTGTTACGTAAAGTAATCGTGCATCTCATAGTCAGCCTGTTCAATTCAAAGTCCTGTGGGACAGTGACTGCTTTGTGCCTCCCCTGTGGCAGCAGCAGGATGCCCTTTGAGTGCAGGATGGAATGGCCTGGCCTTCCTTACCCCTTCCCTCCATTCCCATCCTGATCCAAGGTGGTAGATGGATGAGCCTCAGCCTTGGTGAAATCCCACTGCAGAGTAGTAAGAGCCAGGAGCTGAGCTCCTCTTAGCCCAAGGCTTTGCAGGCCCAGGAGGGCTGGGGAAAGCAAGAGCCCAATGATCTCGTAAAACACAAGACCCTCTCTTCACAGAGAGTCGCTCTGTGTGCTGAGGGCTCTGTTTGCAAGCAGCAGGCATCAACTCCAGTGGGATTTCCTGGGAGGAAACCTGGGGCTGATACCACCTCTAATGGAATTTATTGGAAGGAAGTCTGGTACTTACAGAATCAACAGGAGGTAGAAGGACCAGGCTTTAAAAAAGGACAGGATTGAAGGAACCTGGACACAGGACCTAAAAAAGAATCTTGCCGTGATGTTGGGCATCAGTGCTGCTACTCCCTGTTGCCTCAAATGAACTTAAGTCTCCTCTGTGTTTTGCCTCCCAGGATCCAAAGGCAAACCATGAGTTGGGAGCACTCAGTCTGACTTCCCAGATCCTACCTGTGTCCCTGCAACCAGGAGTCAGAGGTTGGGAAAATGCCTCTCCTTGGACTTGGGGAAGTAAAGTAGAGTCAGCATGTCACCGATGCAGAATTACTGCAAAGGGAACTTTTCCCCAGAAAGAGATTTTGATACTGTATTGCCGAACAATGTCACATATTTCATTATACCTGGATTGCAAATTTGTAAGGCCATCAGAGAACAACAACGATCAGAGAATGGTAGCATATTAAAATTAGCTATAGTGGCTTTCCTGTACTGTACACTAGTACAGGAAACTTAACTCCTCCAGAGTTCATGCAAGTGGTCAGACCTGGGGCTACTGAGACCTTCAGAAGATCTTAAAGAAAAAGGACAGTGGTCAAAGTTTTTTCCAACCAGGGGGGAATAAATGCAGCAATTGGAGATGGCAAAATATGGATTCTAAATAAAATAATGTGTCTAAAAGATGCCATTGTTTAAAATTAGCCCTTCAGACTGACAAGTAATTAAATTCTGCCACTGGTTTAATTTCTTGTGTGGATCTGGATACAGGAAGCTATACATGGGTGGTAGCATTTTTTCCCCTTCAATCTCAGAGGAAATGTAACTTGGTATAAACTAGGGGCACAACTCATATATCAGTAGTCAGTAGAGGTCTGCATAAATCCTTTTATTTAAATATTTTTAACTATTTTCAAATGGTTTCAACAGAAGTAATTCCAATTGTACCAGTAAGGAAACCAGCGTCTTAAAGAAAAATATACCCTCTTTGCTGAGCAAGGCAAACATATCAGTATGTAGAGAAACAAACCAATCTCTTGTGTTTTATTTCCTTAACAAATCCACAGAAACACTTACTTTATGTGTTTAAAAGTCTGATAGACAAAGCATTCTGTGGCTACTAAACATTAGTCCCTACAATTGGCCCGTAATCACTCTAAAAAGGCAAGTACTTTTAAAATTTTCCCTGTTATTTGCAGTATCTTATTATGGAACTTTTTATATATTATAAATGCAATAAATATTTTTGTGTGCTTTAAAAAAAACAGACTGAAAACACTCACTAGAGGAGAATTTTTACATTTAAAGAATTAGATAAATTATGATTGTCCTGCATATGTCTATGCATAAGCTAACACATAGTATTAAAAACTTATCCCTTTTTGTAGCCCAGCCTTTCACAGAGTAATATTTTTTCAATAAGATCTTGGTGACTTTCTGTCATGGGGGTTTTTATTACTTTTCTAAGAATCAGTGCTTAAATTACAAACCTTCCTGCCTGTGCAGATGAGAACTCAGTACTATTCGAAGATGACTAATCCAAAGTCATTTGGTAAAACCACCCTCAGTTTTGAGAATGAGACGATGTGAATGGACAAACTAGGTGGCAGTATTGAAAGCATGGTTGTTACCTAGGCTAACAATAAATGAATGAATTTAGACTTTGAGTCACTGGATCTGCAGAATGAGAAGAAAGAGCTGATTGTTATTAGCCTTGCTTCCCCCAGATCTTCACTAAGCTACTGCCCTTATCTGAAGTGTTTGCTCAACTGTCCCCTCAGTGTGGCCTTTCCATGTAGTCATGTTAAACTTTGTCCACCATTTTAAACCCCTCATAGATCTTGTCCAGCGAGTAAGTTTGCTTATTGTTTGTTTGCGGGTTCTCTCCTCTAACCTGCATGGACGCGCCTTCCCTCCTTGGGAACAGAGACTGTGCTGGTCATCTTGTTCCCCACCCTATGCCTAGTCGCACTAAGTGCTAATCAGTATTTGTTGACATGTCAATTAAGTTGTGTTGGAAGATTTCTGTCATAAATATTCCCATGTTTAAAAAGCAGCTTCAAATCAGTTATTTAATCAGCAGTTCTTCCAACAACAGTGTATTTTAAGGGTGGATTTCTAACCCATTGTAGTTAAGAAAACAGAGACTGAGAATTTCTATGAATTGGGTAAAACCAAGGGACAAATAGGTGACGCCTCAAGCTGGTGCTCAGATCCATCACTTTCAGTTGCTTCCATTCAAGTTGTGAATCTTTCTGGCCACAGAAATTAATGCTTGGTACTAAGCATCCTTACTCACATCTCAGGACTGTTAGATTCCAAATCAAAAATTTGCACATAGCATATGCATACTTGATAAATAATATAATCCATTATGGACAGCTCTTCAGGTATAAAGCTAACTTCTTGGCTAAAATCTGTTTCTGCCTGCCCATGGAGGAGTGATCTATATTGGGGCCTCATCATGCCCACCCCAAACATGTCCACTCCACAGAGGCCTCCAGCCCCACAGCTGACTTTGCACTGCTGTCTTCGTGGCATTTCCCTTTCAGAGCAGGTCCCACTGTGGTTAGGGGGACCTATGACATCGTGATTATAGATCACAGCCCTTGAGACAAGCAGAAGCAGACCTAACGTGGGACTCGGTGTGACTGGAAATCCTTCTGGGGAAAACTGCAGTTTCTTCATCTATAAAACAGAGCTAACAACTTGGCTAAGTTCTGAAAAACAAATTAGATTATCTGAGTGAAGCACTCACTATCTTGGGTATCATTATATAGCTCCTATACCCCTGCTGCCAGTTTGGAAGACCAGGGAAGGTAATGTACTTCACTGCTGATACAAGTTCCTAGGGCCGCTGTAAGCAGCAACCATTAGCTAGTGATTTAAACAACAGAACATCAATGTCCCACAGTTCTGAAGGCTGCATGTCTGTGACTACGATGTCCCCAGGGGGCGTGGTCCTTTGCTGTGAGAATCTCTTCTGTGCTGTCCCCAAGCTTCTGGCAGTTTGCAGACCATCTCTAGTGCTCCTTGGCTGGTAAAGGCAATGCTCCAGCTTCTGCCTTCATCTTCACGCAGTGGAGACCTGTGCCTCTGCATTTTCCATTCGTAAGTGCCAGTTGCATTGAATTCCTTGCCTGCCCTACTCCAGTCTGATTTCATCTTAACTAATTGTGTCCAGAACGACCCTATTTCCAAATAAGGCTACATTCTAAGGTACTGATTTCAACCAATGAATGGGTGGAAGAGGGGCACAATTTAACCAATGACACTGGCCTAATCACCTTTGTATTTGTGGTATTGGGCAAGTGTTTTTGTTTTGTTTTGTTTTGTTTTTAAGCGAGAAGCGATAGGTAGCCCTATTCTTTAAATTGTTTCCATTTTTTGTCTTTTTAAATTAAATTTTATTTTGTTTTATTTTTTGCTAGGAAAAGTCAGCAGCAAATTTATTTTTACATATGGATTTCACCTTCTAAAAATATTTTTAGTATGTTTACAGGACATAATGATTACATTTATGGTGGGGAGTTGTTAAATATGCACAATGCACCTTAATTCTTTTCTTCATCACCCATTCCTCCCATCCTTTCCTGCTCCTTCCAACTCCTGGTTCCCTTCCCATTTACAAAAGTTCTAGTTCCATTTTTTCTTCAATTCTTTTTTTTCCATTTCTCTCCTACTTCTCCCTCCCTCTTTCCATCTCTTGTGTTCCCTCCCCTTTTGAGAAAGATCCTCCTACCTTCTGTTATCTCTCTTTTAATTTGTTCTTAATTTGTATTTTGGCTTTTTCGTATGTAAGAGAAACCGTGTCAGATTTATTTCACTTAAAAATATATTTTAACATTATAATCTCTAGGTCCTTCATTTACCGACAAATGCCCCAGGTTTATCCTTTACTGGGAGAGTAGTACTCCACTACATATAAATGCCACGTTTCTTTATTCATTCATTTGTGGTGGGCATATAGACCGTTTCCAGAACTTAGCTATTTTCAGTTGTGCTTCTATAAATATGGGTATGCGTATGTGACTGCCACATGATGACTTTAACTCTTTCAGGAAGATAACTAGAAGGAAAATAGCTGAGTCAAATGGAATTTCGAGTTTTAGTTTTTGCAGAATCTCTATACTGATTTCCATAATGGTTGCACTAGTTTACATTCTCACCAAAAATGTAAAAGTGTCCCTTTTTTTCCCCATAGCCTCACCAGTATTTGTTATTATTTGATTTTTTGATAATAGACATTCTTTCTGGAGTGAGATGGCATCTTGGTGTTGTTTTAATTTGCATTTCTCTAATGGCTGGCAATATCAAACACTTTTTCATGTATTTGTAAGTTGTGTCTTTTAAACTGTCATGAGAACCAATGAAATAATCTACCTACAGTAAATATACTACTGTATTCAAAAACTGTAAAAAAAAGTTTTAATGTTGTACATCATTTTATTATCTGAGTTGAATTTTCCTGTGATAGCTTGACTGTCTCCTAATTCCCCTATATGGTAGCCGAAGATCTCAAGTGCTCTAAAATAAAAGGGCCCCTGAGAAAGACAAGTGGAGAGAACAGGGAGAATGAGCATCCATTTTCCAAGGGCAGGAAGGGTACTGCAACATCTGGCCATGAGAGCTCACTGGGTCCGTTCATTAATGCTCATTAAATTCACATTAATTCATGAGATTTCTGAATGTGTAAATGCCGTTTGGGGCTGGCTGCTTTCTCCCAGACCGATGGCACTGACTTTGCGGGTCTATCCCTGCTTGTTTACTTGCCGATGGCATTTGACCTGGGGTCAGACCTGTATTTAACCCTTTCCTGTAGGTCAAAAATAAATTAATTCAGTGAAAATCAAATTGGAAATGAGGCATCTGCACAGCAGGTGCTGTCTGTGGAAAAAGTGCTCCAGGTGGAAGCATTTTGAGATCTGTTCCTGAGCCATCTCTGAAGAAGCGTCAGAGGTCAGGGAGGCAATTCCAAGACATCCTACATGGCAAGGGCCCAGAGGGGAAGGTGCAGGTGCCCACTGCATGCTGTTTTCTCAGCAGCCTAGGGAGACTTTCAAAGAGGCCCCTTTGGGAGATAATTTATTCATAAATTCATGAACATTTTTCTCAGGCATCCATTGTAGACTGATTTACTTAGAAGTTGCCCTAAATGATTGGAACTTTACCCTTTACCCTTACCTCCCACCATCAACCAAAGACTTTGATTTGGAGGAAGAAAATATTGTGTTTTTCTCTTTCTTTTCTCTAGAGGACGAGGAAGATGAAGAAATGGTGGAACCCAAGCTTGGCAATGATTCAGAACTGGATAATCAAGACAAAAAGCAGGAAGTGAAGGAAGGTATGATACAGGAGATAAACTAATTATTTTATTGTTTTGCTTCCTTTTCCCAATATAAGAGAGGATAGAGGTAAATAAATTTGTATCCCCAGTAGGGAGAGTTTTTGTGATTATTTAGTACATTACATTTAGCAACATAATCTCTAAATTTATTTCTTGATTGATAGCAGCAAATGAAATGGAAACCATGTGTAATTCCACTCATCCCAGTAACGTTCTTACTAAACAGTGATAAAACAAGAAACACTATTAATCATCATGCTATATAATTCACTCATTCTCTATGATAATAATAAAGTGAATAGATACAATTATTTTATCAGCAGACTATGTAGTTGTTTTCATGTATCTTATGTAGACGTATTGAGAGTGACCATCACCACTAACTAATATTAAAAGTTTTCCTCCACAACTCTACCTATAATAGGAGAAACAACCTTTTATATATTCCAGTGATAATAGTAGGTAGCACTTATTAAGGGCTTACGGATACACTTGGCTCTCTCTTAAGTAGTCTACAAATATTTTCTAGTCCTCAGAACATCTTTTTGAAATATACACTATTATTAACTACTTTATAGGTAGAGAACCAGGAAGAGAAAGGCTTAAAATTTACCCAAGGGTACATAATTTATAAGCATGAGGCAAGATTTATGGTTGAATACAAAACCTGAACATTTCATAATTAGATCTTCATAATAGTTGCTTACAAATCTAATTCTTTGTTACTTTGAGACTTTCAGCACAGGAGAGGATTTTGAAATTGTCACTGTTACTGAAAAATGGAGCATGATAGCAAGAGAAATGGGTGAAGAGAAACTGGCTCCTCCATGTTTCCAACTGAGTTTCTCAAGTGGAGATTTACATAACTCTAATGAGACTTTCATTCGATTTGTAAATTTGAAAGATGGCCTTGGCAATGTACAGCATGCCCCAGAAACTTTTGTAGGAATCAGTGGGTACTCATCCTGAATCCTTACTCAATTCCCTGTGCTCTCATGAGAAACATTCAGTAGCCTGAATACTTGTTACAGGTTATATTCACTTAAATGTTTGCACAGATATCCTGTGATGTTGAATGAGACAATTTTTTAATTTTTAAGAAGTGCTGCATATTTAGAATCATTTGAAGTTTTCCTAAGTGTGTGTTTAATTTGATTTGTTTTATATGCAAACTCAGTTACCTAAAAGCCATTTCAGGGTAGTAATAACATAGCATGGGCTCTGGAGCCAGATTACACAGGATCAGATCTTGGCTATGCCCCTTATTATCTATGTGATCACTGCTGACGAATTTAGCTTACCTCTTCCTGATCTCGGTTTCCCCATCTGGCAAGAAGAGGTAACACTTACCTCCCAAAACTTTTTATAAAACTTACAGGGGTTAGTATGGAATGGTACCACAAGTGCAGAAAGAGAAAAAAATAAGTCAGGATCTATGAAAATATGTTCTTGTACCTTATGTAAAACATACTGAGTGATATGGAACTAGGGTATTTTCTTGACCTCAGTTCCCGGTCACTATCCCCACCTCCTCTACCTGTCTCCAAATGTTCTTCCCTGGCACAGCAAAGTAACCTCCTCCTGGAGCTTGCAGTGAAAGCACCCTTCAGTTTTAACTGTTACTCATACTTCATGGAACTGATTAAAGCTATGTTAGAATTAAAAAAAAGAAAAAAAGAAGTTTAAAAGAACATTTCCTGTTACCGCTTCACTGTGTGCCTTTTTCTCCATTAATGGCTTTTCTACAAATTAGCACATAATGGGTTAAAAGCATGTTTATGTTGGCATCCAGCTATCTGGGATTTTTTTTTTTTTTTTAAGGAAGACAGTATTTTGCAAAGTTTTAAAAGAATCTCTAGCAGATATAATCGTGGCGCCATTCACAGGCCGGCATAGCAGTCAGGGCTGTGTCAGCACTTCTATTAGGAACCCTGCGTTTCAGGGATTTATTACTTAGCCATAAAAATTTGCTCTGGGCTGAAACTTGACATACACGATTTCAAACCAGGGAACACATTTTTGAGAAATCTGTTTGACGCTTTTTTAAAAAAATTTTTTCTTTTTGGAATGAAAGGGGAAAAAAGTGGTGAGGGAGAGATGGGGGAAATTCAGTACTCACTAGCTTTGGACATTTTTGCTTGTGTGACATCAAAATGCATTAAATAGCAAAGAAATATAGTTTTGATCTATTAATGTTTTCATTTTTTGTCTGGAATAGGTCAGGAAAAAACCTGCAAGGATGTCTCAGCTTTTAATTAAAATTTAGGGAATTTCTGTAAGTCAGTGGCTCAGTGCCTTCCTATTAAAAGAGTCAAAACAGAACCCTAACTCTTGTAAATACAATTTAATTCATAGCCCTCTCAGTAACTCCGAAGGAGTCCCCTGCATTAATTCAGTTTGGCTTCTTTGTGGCTGTTTACGAACTGCTTTTACTATCAAATGCCCTTTAGAGCTACTGTCCCAATTTAATCTGATGTTTTTCCTGACTGTGTGGATTCCTTTATCTTTCAGGAAATCTTACAAAAATATTTTTAAATATAACTTTTTATGTGGAAATTTAATACTGCACCATTGAAATGAGGCTCAGAATTTGTGAAGTAGGTATTTTTTAAATAACTTGCAACCTAACATGAGAATATTATAATACTCAGTTTAAATTGTGGACATCATTATGAACTTTGTATTTTTTTTTTTTTTTTTTTTTTTTTTTTTTTTTTTTTTTTTTTTTTTTTTTTTTTTTTTTTTTTTTTTTTTTTTTTTTTTTTTTTTTTTTTTTTTTTTTTTTTTTTTTTTTTTTTTTTTTTTTTTTTGCGGCACCAGGGATTGAACTCACAGCCTTGCGCCTGCCAGGGCAGGCGCTTAAGCCACTGAGCCAAACTCCCAGCCCTGAACTTTGTATTTTTATACAGGCAAAAATTCCAAGAACTCTAGAAGCCAAAAGATATAGAGTATAGTAAGTAGGGGCAATTAAAGACAAATTGATAAAGTACATATTAGGTGAATAAGAAAACTCAAAAAAATACAGCAAATAGGATGGAATCATCTTGAAAGGTAGACAAAAAGTATTTTCATATTTAAAATTAACATAAATTAACATTTATACCATCAAAAGAATTAAATGGGACTCCTAAATAAATTTATATTAGGTTTTAATTTTGTAGGCCACAGATTCATAGAATTAGTCTTCTAAAGCTTGGATTTCATGAATCTGACATATTTCTTGCATGCACATTATTCAAGCTAAATAAAACTGGGTAAATTTTGGTAAATTTGAAAATTTTCTTGTCATTGAGAATATACGCAAGTCATATCCATGTGTTCTAGTTTTCACAAAGACCCCTTTTGAGGCTCTGTTATTATTAACACATTGCTACTTGTACAAGTTAAGGGATTTCACTGTGATCTTTCCATGCATGCATAGCTTAAGCACTGCTTGAGTCTTCCCTCCCTTCCCTCAGTCTCACCCTTTCTTCCTGAACCCTTTCCCAGATCCCAGTAGTCCCTTTTCTACTTGCAAGAGATCTTTGTTTTTTCTGTTTTGTTTTTATTTGGTTTTGGTTTTGTTTCTACATAGAGAGAAAATATGAGATATTTATCTTTCTATATCTAGCTTACTTCACTTAGCCTGATGTCTTTCAGTTCTATCAGTTGTTCTGAAAATAACAGGGTTTCATTTTCTTTATGGATGAATCATATTCCATTGTGCATATAGATCATTTCTTTATGCATTTATCTGCTAATGGGCACCTAGGCTGATTGAGAATGCTGTCTTGGCTCTTGTGAACACTGTCCAAGTAAACATGGGTGTGTAGGCTGACTTCACGTCCTTTGCATATGTACCCAGGAACAGTATAACTGGATCATATGATAGTTCTACTTTTAATTTTTTGAGTAGTAAAAGGCACTTTACATACATGAAGTATTATTAACTGTCTACTATTGAAAGAAATACGTTGTATTGTGAAACCAACCAATATTGTAATCGCTTATCTTGCCCTTCTTGTAGTCCAGAAAGTTTATATTTGTAATCCTACTGAAACTTTATTGGGATCCCAGAAAGTTAATTACAATCTACCCCCTCCAATACAACCCAAGGCAAGAATAAAGACACTAAGATATATTCAAAGTTATGGGCAGCCAAGGGATCCTAAGTCTGGTCCAGGTGAGGATACATGGAACAAAAGCCCTGATCCAAGGCCTCCCCAAGAATTTATTATCTCATGAAGAAGGGAGTGGCTTGAGGATGAGTGACACTGAGGATGGCGTGAAGTATGTGAGCAATTGAGCTGAGCTGGTCAGGTGGAGAGCAAGCACCTCTGCAATATGCAGGGAGAAAAGTATGTAGAAAGACCAGTTTGCATAGCCCAATTAGGGCAGCATTTGAATGATTTAGGAGGCTGTTGCTTCAGTTTTTTATATGCAAACTTCTGTACCCTGGGAAGTCATAGCCTCTTATCTTGAGGCTCAAACCCAGTTGACATTCCTGGAGCTATGTGGCTCTGCCAGCCCTCTGTGCTCAACTGTTTATGGAGAACATGATGCAAGGAAACAGGAAACTGTCAGCCTGCCTTAAGGACTGTATATCAGTACCCCAGCTAGCCTTATTTGCATTGCTTGAAGCCAATTAAAAGGAGAAGAAAATAGCTTAACCAGCTCTGTACATATCAATACATAGAGACAGGGCCCAGTTTACTGCAGAAGTAATAGTTCTGCATTCAAGGAGCACCATCGATTTGGTCTTCTACAAACCAAACCAGCCAAAAATCTACTACTATATTATTTTCTGCTAAATGCATAAGAAAAATAAAATATGATTGTCTTAGTTACTTTTTCATCACGGGGACACAATACCTGATACTTACAACCTAAAGGACAGATTCATTTTTGGCCCACAATTTTAGATGTGTCAGTGTGTGGGCTCCAAGGCAGCAACAGCATATGGAAGGGTCAGGATGGAGGACAGCAGCTCAGCTCACAGAAGCAGAGAGCAAGGGGAGGAGCTGAGAAAGGAGAGGGACCCTTTCAGTGCACAGCCCAGTGACACGCCCCTTCCAACTTGCCCCTGCCCCCTAACAGCACATTTAGCCCCAGACTCTTTGGTGGATTCATTCACTGGTGAGGATAGTTCACCAGGATCTAATCACCTTCCAGATACCCCACTTCTAAAAGCAGGAGGCCTTTGAGGAACACTTTAAATCTAAACCGCAACAATTATCCATGCTTTTTATTTTTCTGGTATCTTTTGCTATTAAATCAGTTCCTATCTTTTTTAAATCATGAACTTGTTATAAAAAAATTCATTATGTTTCAGAGGTAGGGAAAAGGTGCAGAATTGTGTCAGGGAAAATTTGAGGTCCATCCTAGAACAAAACAATCCCGATTATATCTGTTTAGTTCTGTACTGTACACTTTGTGTATTCCACTAATCAACCTTTTTTAAAGTCTAGAGAGGTTTTATTTCTGAACATGTCTTTTGGTTGTTGTTCTGGGGTATTTCATTGTATTTTCATTATATTGTAGCAACACTTAGCAATTTAAAGATTTTTAAGTAATGGGAGGTTTTTAAATCAAAAATAACTATGACCCTCTTTATTGTGTAAGTTGAATATTGTTTGTGACTTTTAAAAAGTACTCATCTGCACATGCATGTTATTATTTGATACCAACAAATCATGTCATTTGATCCCTATTAGACATCAAAGCTTAATATAAAGTATATCCTTTGTTTTGCCTCAATGGCAATTTAATTTCAGGCCAAATATTGTATTGTCAAGCATAATATCTGGAGAGGCTACTGCTTCACCTACCTGAACTCAGTCTCTGCAAATGCGCTTTGATCAGCCATTTATGTGTCTCGTAGAAAAGAGGTTGTGTGTCTTGAAAGCTGAGATCAAAGTGACAATAAGCTATAGGGAAGAAAAAATTACAGAAAATTGCACAGATACTACTTTTTTATTCGAGGTAATGGACCTGTAAGGGAAGATATGGGTGAAATAGAAGTGGCTCAAAAAGATAAACACAAGACTAGCAAGATTTTTTATGTCACATACAACAACAAAGAAGTAAGGGAAAGAGTTCCTACTTTTTTCTTAATTTCAAGTGTGTCTCAGGTCATCTATTAACAAGACAGAACAAGTCTTTTTAAATAAGACATCCTCTTGGCCCATACTATCCTTGTTAAAAGAAGTTTTTGGGTTTTTTTGTTTTGTTTTGTTTTGTTTAATTTTTGTTTTTTTGATATAGGGTCTCATTATGCAGTTCAGGCTGGTCTTGAGTTCATTTTGTAGCCCAGGCTGGTCTTGAACTTACAACGATCCTCCTGCCAAAGCCATCCAGGTTCTGGGATTACAGGCATGCACGACCGCACCTGGTTTAGAAGTTTATTTATGAATGTTATACAAAACAAAATAGATCCAGCATTTTGTAGGATTTTTTGTTGTTGTTTTGTTTTGCCTTGTTACATTTAGTAGTTTTATTGTATTATTGGGTGAGGTAATCCAAATGAGTTTTGTAAAATAGACTTTTAAATTACTACTTATCTAGTAACTATTGAAAGCTTAACTATTTGCTCAGTATATTTATCTTTGACCCTTAAACCAGACTGAAGTTTAGGTCTCATTACCCCCATTTTCTAGATAAAATTGCTCTTCAGAGAGCTTCAATTTATGGGTCAAAAAATCAAAGCTAAGCAATGGCAGAGTCAGTATCTGATTTGAAGTTGGTTTTGCAGAGTTAATGCTATTTATGGCCCCTTTCTATTTCTACAATACCTAGCCAAAGTCTGAGTCTATGTATTGCCAGTCTTACCATTTTTTAAACTGGTGTCTGGGCAACACTGCACAGCAGAAGTTGACAGAGTTTTGGGAGAGTCCCAACATACACTGGGAATTTTAGGACTCTGGAACCCTCATCAGCAAAGCAATATTTCTCACTATATTAAGGCGTGCTGTAAACTATGGGGTGGTCTGTATGCGGAGGTCTTTTGCTGTAGTAGATGAATCACATTTTGTCATGGTGTTACTCAGACAGCATTTCTTAAAGTGTGAAGCAACTACATCAGAATCAGTCTAGTTTCTTGAACAAATACAGATTCTCAAGTCCCTCCAGAACCCCTGCATCATGGTTTGAGGCAGAGAAAGGGAAGTCAAAAGAGGAGAGATGTTATGAACATTAAAAGTTTGAGATCCACTACCGTGATACTACAGAAGGCCTTCTTTACAGTTCATATTTCTTTGCATGGTGCCTTCGAGATACCATTAAACAAATCAAATAACACATCGAGAGAAGATTAGGCTGCAAATGATCATGCCTAAAAGCTTTCTCTGACCACGTGGCCAGGTAGAAACGGATGCTATGTATGGAGATGGCCAGGGAAGTGTTTGAGAAACTCTGCCAGTAGGTGATTCCACCAGGAATGCACCTGTGATTTTAATGCCTGACTGCTCTCCTGCAAGCTAACGTTCAGGCTTCTCTGTATACTTGAAAGAGCAATCAATCAATCGTTCATGGAGTGCTCTCCACACAGGAGTTGAACTGGAATTCCTCAAGAACTGCAAAAGCTCAGCTGACAGTTTCTGTGTTTTAGGGCTTTCAGTGTGGGGAGGTCCTTTTCCCTCCCTCATGGATTTATGCAAAAATATGCTTCCAAAAGAAGGTTTATGTAACAGCTCATGACTCAGGTGAACTAACTTTCAGCCTCTGAGACATTCTGCTAACTTACTTCATCTCTCTGTCTCACTTTGCATCTTTACATTTAGATTGATAACGCTAACCCCACTAAAAAAGCATGACACAAAATTAATTGTAGGGTGTTTTACAGAAGCAATTCTTTGCTGCATGTTTGTCTACACTTGATCTTAGCCAAAAGGCTGAGAAGCCATGCTCCGTGTTTAAGGGCAGAAGATATCTTAGATGAAAGCAAGTTTGGAAAGACATGTTTAGGTTTTTTAATGCAATTTTATAACAGTGTTAGCCTACCAACTAACCATCCAAAATAAAATAAATTTATTCAACAGAAATAAGAATGGAACTATCTAGGTCATGTCATAGATAGTTCCTACTTTTTTTAACATATGTGGCTTCATGATACCATCTAATATTGTACAGTTTTATAAATTTATGATATTGTAGCCTATTTTAGTTCTTTTTAAAGTTCCATTATAAAGAAAATTACATTTAGAACTGATTACTAAAAACACACCAATTTATTTTCATTTGTAATCATTTTCAACTCTTCAAAATTGTAATTAGATTATACATGAAATCTTTCTGTGGAAATGTCTGCAGAAGCCTTTGGTGTGAATTTGAGAACAATTTAGAATTCATATTAACAATGTTTTATTTCATGTGGCATATCATTCCTTTGATAAACCATCTCTTTCAAGAGTTGGAGTTTTCTTGAAAAGTTTTTAATTGACCCTTTTTCTTTCTTAACATCTTTTCTTTTCTTTTTCTTTTTTTTCTTTTTCTTTTTTTTTTTTTTACATGAAAAGCCCCTCCTAGGGAACTGACAGAAGAAGAAAAACAACAGATTCTTCATTCAGAAGAATTCCTCATCTTTTTTGATCGAACAATACGAGTGATTGAAAGAGCGCTGGCTGAAGATTCTGACATCTTTTTTGACTACAGTGGCAGAGAGTTAGAGGAAAAAGATGGGTTAGTCTCTTGTGTACATGTAAAACTATATGGTCTGATAAATTACCTGTTGTGCTTGGGGTTTTTATTGTTGGTGTTGTTGTTAAGAGATAGCTAACACTATGTTGCCCAGGCTGGCCTGGTTTTCTGACCTCAAATCATCCTCGTCTCACACTTCCAAATGCTGGGAATACAGGCACGCACCACTGTGCCTGGCTTTATCTGTCAATTCTAAATCCGTTTATGCACTGAGTAGGCCAACTGCAAGTTTAACAAATCAGAAGAGGATGAGATTCCAGAATTGATCTTGCCGAACAGCTTTGCATATGGGCTTTGGTAATAGCTTGTGGCTTAAACTTTCCTTGTAATTATCAGCTGCTGTGTGAAATGTTCTTGAACTTGATAGCTGGGGAGCAGTTCAGGTGATGGAGCTTGGAGGAGTCACATATATTTTGCTTTTACTCAACAATTACTATAAGCAGCAAATGGTGATATTTCTTGTATCTACTACGTCATCTACTCTCGATGTCTAAGTAAATAGGAAACTGAGGAAAATAAGCATGAGATGCAAGAGAACTTCACTGATGTGGGAGACAACAGACAGGAAGAGTTTTCCTCTTTTAAGTCATGTAAAAAAGTACTTTTTAGAAGATAAGTATGGCAAGAATATATTAATAGATAAAATAAACAAACAACTAGTCAATAAAATAAAGGGGCCCAAATGCCTTCCTCTGTAACTATATAGTACGTATGCTAGAAAACAGTAGGCGTCAACCACCATCAGGGGATAACAGGAGACCCTTTAAAAGCCTTATAAGAAAGAGACAGCTGATTTTTTAGCTAGTTTTCTTTTGTCCAAGAATAATATATGGAGGAAGGATCACTTACCTTTTTCATCAGACCTGATTTTTACTATGCCTAAAATTCAGATGCATTCTTAAAGGAGAATGTCATGTCGTTGAGGGTGCTCAAAAGAATGAAACGGAGGCTCTGAAAACAATTTCAAAAGAGAATTCTAGAAATGTTCCCAACACTTGGCAACATCTTTAGACTACTTTGAAAGACAACGCTATTTTAAATATATTTGCCCTGCAATGTTTGTTTTGTTTTAAAAGCTATTACTTCGGGCTCGGTTGATTTTGTTGCTGTTATTACCTCCTGGGTGGCTGGGTTCTTTGCAAGAGTTAAAGGCCTGTGCTTCTGAGTTTATAAGCCTGCAGCTGAGGAAGGGTTAACAGGAAGGAGAAAGCATAGTCGGTCAACTAATTAGAGCATAAAGCAGTAGTCTGAAGGCAAGTCACCCAGTCTGAGCAAGAGTTGTCCAGTGTAAGTGATACAGGGTACAACTCAGTAGAGCAATGCAAACGAACAGAGGAAAGATGAACATAGATAAAATTCTTGAATGACAATTCAAGAAATTTAGAGTTTTGATGCAGAGTCAGTCATTACTGATACAAATCTCCATTACTCATTCTAAGCACCCCATCTTGTGGAACAATTTTATGACCAGCACAGATTCCTTCAAAGGTAGTGTCAGGGCCAGTCAGGTGTCAGCCAAGTGAACACCGGCCAAAGTAGCATCGTCCTAGACCTAAACGCTATTTTGGTCCATGACAGGAATGATAAGCAGCTGGAACACATCTGGTGAATTCTTCACTGTGCATCACGTCTGTTACATGGTAGAACAGACACTCACCATTGAGCAAGGAGGCAGCCAGTAGAGCCAATCAGAATTCACAAGTTAATAGAAACATGTGGATCATTTCTGGCCTAATAACAGTGGTATTGATATAAAAAATATCCCTGTGGTGCTATGCTCTTTTGATAGCAGTTAGATTTCTAATAAACAGTACAAAGTTGCTGGAGGAAAATGCTTCAGGCTGGGATCCTGAAACAATTCTGACATTTCACACCAGTTTAAAACAACATATGATCAACTTTTCCAAAAGGAGATTATCTTTAGTTCATTTATTTGTGATCAGAGTTTGTTTCCTAGATTGATGTTTTTGACTTCAGAGAGTATTTTGTGCTATGCCTTTTCCACTTTACTTTTCCCTTGTGGACAACATAGAGATAAAGCCCATGTGGACGCATCTTATTTACCTCTGCTGTTTAAACCCTCCTAGGGATGTTCAGGCTGGAGCCAATCTCTCTTTCAACCGTCAGTTTTATGATGAGCATTGGTCTAAGCATCGAGTGGTCACCTGTATGGACTGGTCTCTCCAGGTAAGAATTATTGCTGGTGTGGGACAAACTGGGCTTGTATTTTAATGGCATTTTTATTTTAAAGAATAACAGGTGTTTTTTTTTCCACTTTAGATATGTTTACTAGCCTACAATTTGCTTCTCTCTACCTATGGGTTTTCTCCTTTTCTGAGGGTTTAGTTTTAATTCTCCATTCACTTATATGTATTTGAGTACCTACTGTGTGCTGGGTCCCAGACAGGGAACCAAACTATTCTCTCATGAGACTGCACTCATTAAGGTTATGACTGATTTCCTGTTTTTCAAGTCCTGTGGGTATTTTTAGGCCTTCATTTACTCTGACATCTCTTTGTTAACTGGGTTAGTTGACTTCCCTGTACTTAAAAAAACAACCTTTTGCCACTGAATTATTTCTGCTCAACTCTACAGAGCTTCTGTTTCTCTGATGTTTTGATGACTTCCCTAGCTATGCTCTCAACTTCAACCCTCTTCCATCACTGTGGATTCAATCGCAGTATGGACGGCCTGTTTATATTTCTAGCCAGTCCCTTCCCGTCTTACTGGAGATTGAACCCAGTGTTCTTACACTGAGCTGTAGCTCCAGCCTTTTAAATTCATTTGTTTTAATTTTGTCTTCTTTTGTATTTTGGAGATGGATTCTTGCTAAGTTACTCAGGCTGGGCTCAAACTTGTGATGCTCCTGCCTCACCACCGCGGAGGGATGGGATTACAGGCACACATCAACACCAGGCTTTGATCCCTCCCCCAGATCATGACAGATCAACGACTGTGGATTTATCATCTTACACCTATTATTTTCTTTCTAACTATGCTTTCTACTCCACTCTATGGATGCCCTCTCAGATTTTTCTCTCTGAGCTTCTAAGCAAACAATCCTTCTAAAGTAGATATCTAACCAAGTCATTCCCTGGATTAAAACTCCCTTTTGACTCCTCGCCCATAGGGACAAAGTCTAAATTCCTAATGTGGCATGTACAGTGAAAGCAGACAAATGAACTGAGAGGTGACCTGAACTTCTGGTGATACATTATTAATTCAACCAGTTAACAATAGACAGAGCACTATGCCCAGCACTAAGCATTCAAAGCCCACAAAGGCACATATCCTCATTGTGATAAGATCACAGTTTGAACCCAGATACTCTCTTAAGGCCGTGTGCTGAATGGTACATGACAGCACAATAATGGCAGAAGCAGGAAGTATTAGTCCTGGGCATTGATGTGTAACACATTCCTGATCTCTTGTAGTCTATGCTTTTATTGAAAGTAATAATCAAAGCTAGATTTTAATATGTGCCTCTTTATGTGCTTAACACTGTGCAACTGTTCTGGAAACTTTGTTATTTAAGAGCAATCCTAACAATCAAATGAGGCACCACTGTTAATACTTTTATGCTGTTGTTGAAGAAACTGAGACTCAGCGAAGCTGGATAATTTGCTAAAAATCACTGTGATAAGGTGGTAGTGACGTGGAGATTTGAAGCCAAACCTTTCAGCATTCTGAGATACATGTTCTTAACCACTGCCTCCTGCAAGGGCTACTTGTAAATTTAAGATCAAAAAACCTCCTAGTTCTCAATGATACAGGGCAGAGAGCAAGCGCTTCTAGAGTTCGGTGGAGGCTGGGGTCTCTGGTCAGACAGGACCTGTCAGAAGGCTGCCCTTCAGGTAAATGGAGAGGAACAAGGTGTGTTCTAGGCCCAGCAGTCAAAGGGATAATCAAAGAGTTCCATTCAGTCCTGTTGGAGAAGTGAAGATTATAATCCCCTACAGTTGGACTGCCGTCCGTCACCACGTGTGTGGGGCGTCTCTCCTCTTGAGCCCACTTTTACTTCCAAACAACAAAGCATGCAATGTGTGCTCACGCGAATACTGAAACCAGCAGGATTTGCCTGATTTCTTTCCGCCGGTGCGGGCGTGGATCGTGCGCGTGCTGGCTCCGCGTAGGCATGGAAATCAGATCCAAGCCTGAGGAAACCTTTAGCTCAGTGTGTTCACTGGTTCAAGGTCTAGCTTTACAAAGGAATCTTATCTGACACATTCTTCAACAAAGACAACTGTGGCCACTTCCAAGGCAGCTAAGAACGCTCCCCAGGAGGCAGCCCCGCCCATCAGCAGGGCTGCTCCCGGAATCCCGCGAGTGTGTGCCGGGCTCTGTCGCGCGTGGACTTCTTTCCAGCAGGGTCCTGCGTGGGGTTTGTGTCACAGCAAGTGAAACGGGAAAGGGCAGAAACGCCACCAAGTGCAGATACATCGATTTGTTTCATTTTTGTGTAACTAGCCCCTCTCCACTGTGAGCAAAAGGTTTGGGTCCTAAAAAATGTATTTTATAGAGAGTATAAGGAAAAGGGGGAAAAGATGACAAAAAAGTAGAGAAAAGACTATTATTAGACGAAAGTAGTAGCTAAGGGGCAGGAGGGTGTGAGGAGGACAGCATACGTTTGAATACATACATTGTGACCTAATATTTTGTGAAATTAAAGGCACTCATGATTAAAAAAAAATTTAATGATTTTTTTTTTTAGAAGAGAAAACAGAAAAAGGAATTGGAACCTCCAGCTTCTACATCAGAACTAGGTTTATAAATGTGGGATGAAAAAGCTTAATGAATCTCGATGAAGCCAAGGATATCAGGAAAGACAAGGACATAAATAAATAAATAAAAATGAAAAAAAAAATTACAAGGCAGTTCAGCCTCAGAGTTTAATGTCGGCAGATCTGCCTGGGAGGATTACCCGAGTGGAATAAAGCACAACTCAGGGAAGAAATAGAAATTATGAGGTGCATAGCTCTGCTTTTTTCTTCTGGGCTTCTTAAGCAGTAACACTGTACCTTTGCAGTATTTGAAAGTGTCACCCAAAGATTATTACCTGAACAAAAAATTGAGCACTTGGGGAATTACATCACCTCTGTCATTCATCAAACACTGCCCAGTGCAGTGAATCACCAATGCTATCCGTATACCTAGTGACGGGTTTTCCAGATATGGACGAAACAAGATTCATAATCTTGCTCCTACCATGTGTACAGCACTCCACTTACATGTAAATTGCTTCCTTTAACTAACTCTAAAGTCATCCAACACACAAAACTGAGTAATCTTTGAAAGCCCATTTGGTTGCTGAATTAAGGAAATTACCGTGGTGGAAGGAGTCCACTGATACTAACGCAAATCTATTAATTTGTGGATTTACAAGTACTTCTGTCCTGCCCTCTGCTTCTTGCTTATATTAGAAAACTGCATCCTTGCTAGACTCTCTCCTTTCAGTCTCTAATGGTACCATTGTTATATAAGTACTATTATCAAGTGAATCTTTGTAAAGATTATTTTATATGCTTTCTATATCATCTTGGGCAAGTTGTCTAACTTCTCTTGGCTAAAATTTTTTGTCCATGAACTGATGATAATAATGCCCAGCTCACATGCTTATTGTGAAAATTAAATCTGTCAATGTGTCTAAAGGACTGAGAACTTTTAAAGTATCCAGTGGCTAAGAAGTACTCAATAAATGTGACATAATAGGGAGCATCATCGTAGTCGCCAGGGTTTTGGTAATTGCAGAATATAGCTCCTGCCCCCATTCCCCAAAAGAAAATTGAAAATTGTTAGCCTGCACTTTTAGGGATGTCTGTGATAATGTCTTCAGACATTTCCAGCACTTTATTCTTTGACATCTCTTCATACAGTGTCTTAGTCATATCCTCATCGCTGGGACAAATACCTGATGCCCACAACTTAAAGGAGGAGAGGTTTGTTTCAACTCATGATTACGGTCCATGGTGAGCAGGCTTAACCACAGAAATAGCACAGCAGGAGGTCATAGCGGAGGAAAGCTGCTCAGACCATGGCAGACAGGAAGCAGAGAGTGAAGGGAGGAACTAGAAAGAGATATTCGTTCCAGGTCATGCTCCCATACTCTTCCAGGTCATGTACCTTTTTTGACCAGACCTCACCTCCTAATAACAAGTCAGCTATATCGTCCCCAGGATTTAGTCACCTTCTGAAAGACCCACCCGTGAGTTGATGAGGCTTTCTTTGGCCGGTGGTGGGGGGAGGGGGGAATAATGATCCAAACCATAACACATGGTTTGATGTATCTCCTAAATGCTTTCTTTTCCTCTCCAAAAACAAGAAACAAAACTGGGCAGGGTGGCACACACCTCTAATCATAGCACTTGGGAGGCAGAGGCAGGAGGATTGTGGTGAGTTTGAGGCCAGCCTGGGCTTCACAGTATACTCAAGGTCAGCCTGAACTACATAGGAGAACCTGTCTCAAAAAAACAAAAAACAAGCAAGCAAAAAGAACCCAAAATCTTCACCTCTGGCTAGGTTAAACAAAAAGGGAGCTGTATTGGAGAAACACTAGAATATTTAGGGAATCGATGGAAAACATAAAGAACCACAACTCAGGAATGGCAGAAATCAGAGCAACTGGAGAAACTTCGCCAGTAGGATATTGTCATTAACCTGATTCATTTGCCACACCCTGGATTGTGTCTCCATTCAAAATTTACATCTAGGTTAGAGAATGTGAGTGACTTGGCTTGATCAGGCATCAACCCTGTAAGTAATTAGCCCTGAGAGGTTAGACACCTGTATATTCAAGCAATTCCAGAGAGGAATCCTGTGTACCAGGCAGACACCCAGTGTGTTGCCAGGACAAAACACCTGGTGTACACAGTTTAAAGGAGGAAAGGTTTGTTTTGGTTCATAGTTCCAGAGGTTTCAGTTCATGGTCAGTTGGTGCTGAGGTAGAAACGTCATGGGAAAGAGCATGGCAGAGGGAATGTCCTCACCTCGTGACAACCAGAAAGCAGAGTGAGAGCAAAAGAGCCAGGGAGGAAATCTACCCTTTGAAGTCACACCCCCAGCACCCTATTCCTCCAACTAAGTTTCAACTCCTAACGCATCTCCTCTCTCCTCTGTATCAGTAGCCCACCCAACTGGCAAGGTTTCGGTCTCATTGCTTCTCACAAGTCTTTTCCAACTCTTCTCCTTGCCACACCTAACCCAAATAGAGTGCTTATTCTCCACATCATCCCCTCCCCTCCTGTACTTCTAGCGAGGCTTGATTACGTATCCCTGTTCTGCTTTAGTGGTTGGGGTGTAGCTATTCTTCCTTGTGTCTTACCTCCTCCTGCTGAAGGCTGAGTTCTCATAGAGTAAAACACGTTATTTTGGTTATTCACTTCCCACATTTTACCTGGCACAGCATTTTATGTACGGATGGTGCAGGCAGCATTTGACCCAGGAAGGGAAGCAGCTTTTGAAGCCCAGCAGAATTTAAGAGTAATCCTTACTTCATCACTTTTTGGTAATGTAACTTAGAACAAATCACTTATCCAGGGGCCCTTGGCTTCTTTACCCATAGAAGTGAGTAAACCATTACCTACTTTAGAGGCTGTAAGGAGCAACTGAGTTTACGTATCACCCAGCTCAGTGCCTGGTACATACTAAGCACTTAAAACATGCTGGCTTTTTTTTTTTTTCTTTCTATGAACAATTAGATTTCATTTTCCTTTAAGAACAAATCCGGCATGAGAGCATAATTTCTTGGTAAAATTCCCCTTAAGTTAAATATTGGGCAATTCAGCCCTCTGACTAATTAAATGACCACAAATTTCGTAATTATTCAAAATCATAATTTTAAATAACACTCACATTTAAATAATTGTTTAGAAGATTTATATTGGTGAATAAGAAAATACAGCCAGTCATACTCAAACAACAAACAGTGGAAAAAGACACAGCAGAAGACAGTTTGGAATCACAAATTCTTACAAGAGATAAAATTTAAATCACTATCACATGGCCTTGTGATACCAGTTATCGACATTATGCTGAATGCATCTTATTAGTATTTTACTAAAGCACCCCATTTTCTAAAGCAGTTTTAAAGCCAAATAATTTAAAATATTGTTCAAAAGGAAAAAAAAATAAAGCTGCAACTGGGTGCCAATGATGGGACCCAGATGTGAAACTGTGGGATATTTTTGTAGACACATCTGGTTGCTCCCTGGCCCCTGTGGGAGTGGTACTGGTGTTAATAGAGTCGTCATTTCTCATCTGACACAGTTAAACTTCTGATGGGCAGTCTGGAGACTTCTGTGTTTATTTGGATGTTGGTTTCATTGAATGGGACTTGAATCAAAGACTTTGCTTAATAGGCTTTGATTCATTCACTGGGGAGTGTTTTTGCATAAAGAATGACTGCATCCTGTGGTTGCCACATACATGGTGCATCTCTGTAAGCTTATGCTTTCTCTGTGTCAACCTGCAAGTTGTAACTCTGTGGCTTCCTTAATGGAGGCAGTTTAGAGAATGAATAAAGCCAAATAGAATACTTAGAGTTAGTTATGTGTCATGGGGGAGTTACTGTTCGCATTTATAAGGGTAATGTGTTTAAATAAAGACACAGCATAGTAAAAATGAGAGAAGACATTGAATTATCTATGAGAAATGATAAGATCAGCAACAATCCTGAGGCTACTTATGAGATCCCAGGTAGGAATGGCATTTTCATGAACTGTGCTCTGCCTTATAAATATCTCCTATGAGATTTATTCTGGGTTCACTTAACAACACTCAGGCCAGAGTTCACAAATGGTGAGTAGAGATTTCCAAGCACCACTACACCACCCTCCTTGTTTTTTATTGCTGTGTTTCTTACATTTAAGCCTTTAATTATTGGTATCATTGGATAACAAAGGATTAAATATTTTTGCTGAGCATAGTGTTGCTAAAATAAAAAAGAGTTACTAAAGTAAAAAAATAAAATAAAATTATCTCAACTGATTCTGGCACAAGTTTACCATATACTGGGCGTTATTAGTTAGGTCAATAAAAACTGGTCCCTAAGCTCAAAAAACTTACTATCTAGTGAAAGATACAGGTGGGCAAATACATGCAATTGAATGTGCTTTAGTGGGAAGGCACGGAGTACTAAGGGGGTCCTAAGAATCAGAGAAGCAGGATAGGTGGTCAGGGTAGTCTGAGTGACTTGATGTCTACACTGTGTCTTAAAGCATGAGTTGATGATGTGAATGGTGGAAAAGTGATCTTTCAGTGAAAGTGAGTCTGATTCATGGGTACAGAGTCTGTTCCTGTGTCCCTCAAAAACATCCCAGTGAGGTTGGGTCACCGAGTGTTTGGGGACGGAGGTAGGAGAACATTGTAGATGATTAAGCAGGGGAAATATAAAGGATAGATCATGAAGGATCTCAGATGACTTGGGTTTTCCTGGAAAGTAATGAACGATTAAAATATTTTAAACCAAGTGTGAATTATGTAAAGTTGTCTTACAGAGGGAGTGTGGAGGGTAGGACCTGGCAACCCTGAGTGCAGGAAACTAGAAAATACATGTATTTGCCACTCTAGAAGTGAATTTAGGAGGATCTTACCTTAAGAATGAATGAAAATGTGAACTTGAAAGGTATGGAGGAAAAATGGCACATAGTGTATGTTGAGAAGAAAGAGGATAATGTGAAAATGAAGCTGGAACGTCTGACCAGACTGGCCTTACACTAACACAGACTGTTGAAAGAGCAGTGTGGAAGTCAACAAGCTTATTTCTCTGTGTTACATCTGACATGTTCATGAGAAGCCTTGTGTGATCCCCAGTTAGCAGTCAGTTTTTAGGAACTGTTACTCAAAAAAATATCACGCCTAGGGTGATACTTGAAAAGTATCAGCATGTTAAGGTTTTTGAAGTCATTGCAGTAGATAAGTCCATCTGCAGAGAATGTGTAGACAGAAAAAAAAAAGAGGTAAGAGAACAGGTTGCCTTGGAATATATGTAGCAAAAGGAGCACCACTAGGCACTTTAAAAAAGTGGTCAGGATAGAACATTAAGAGAGAAAGATGTAATGAAAATCTGTATAGGAGAAAAAAAGAGTAATCCAAAGTGTTAGATGTCACAAAAAAATAAACAGTGTTTTAAGGTATGCCGTGTTTTAACAAGAAAGTGCTATTTAAACAATGTACCATGCCTGTTTGTTTGTGAATGAGGTAGTTTTTCTTGTGGGATCATCATAGCATAATGCATCCTTGTGACGTCTTCCATCTAGTACCCTGAGCTGATGGTTGCTTCTTACAACAACAATGAAGATGCGCCCCATGAACCAGATGGAGTGGCCTTGGTTTGGAACATGAAATTTAAGAAGACCACACCGGAATATGTCTTCCACTGTCAGGTAGGAGTCAGCACTGTAAAAATAACATCTCCTACTTGGCCAAATATAGTTTTTTGCTGTACCATGTCTGTCTTAGGTTGGGAGGAAGAACTGAGTTTAAAAATGGAATTGTTGACAATTTTGGAAAATTCCCCCACAGTAACCTAATGTTTTGGGAAAGTGGCAACCCTCTTCAAACAGCTAGGAAGCCTGCTTGGGGACTGTGTGTCATTTTCTTTCTATTTAAAACAGCCTCCACAAGGATGAGTTTCTAAAGACCTCGCACTTATGAAGAAATTGTGGTGAACCACTTCCTCTGCTTAGCAGCAGCACACGTCTGCCCACCCACGTGAACATCCTCAGAGCGCTGCCATTTCAAGTTCCCTGGGCGCCCTTAAATGCAATGGATTGTGCCAGTTTTAAGTGTATAGGTGCCATATCATTTTACAGATACTAACACTCTTGGAGCTGGGCTGGGGGGAAGGCTCTCCACCAGTATTTCTTGAATTGTAGACATTTAGATGTCGTTATTAGTTTGCAAATGCAGTTAGTATCACCTAGTTTTGGATATTTTACTCATTGTGACTACTGATATGTGTCTTCTCTTCCATTTGAGACACTCACTACAGGCTGAAATTATGCTACACTTGTGCACATTTAGTTTGCTCTGTTGCCATTAATCTGCCTAAATAACAGCCTTAGCACTGGCCAACGCAACAACCCCTTTATTAATGCCCCTGTCCTGTGATTATGCACAGAAAAATGGAGAGCAAACACTCCAGCTCAAAGGTTCCTTTCCTCAAACATCACAATTCAGAGGTACCAAGGGGCAGATCACTCAGACACAAACATGTTTGAAGAGGGAAGATAAACGTGTTGATTTAGGAAGCTTTGTGCCATTTTATATCTAAGAGCTTTGTATCTTTTTGAACTAAAATATGTTTAGACTTTTGGACGTTATCAGATACAATGTGGGGAACAGAAGCTGCTGGAATAAAAGTCGGGGCTTTAACATGATTGAGTAACCTCTAACGCTGGCCATGTTTTTCTAATTTGCTATCTCAAAAACAACTTAACAAGAAGTTTAGGTCTGCATAGTAAATAACCTTTATTTTCTGAACCTTTGAAATAAGAGTTTATTCTTTTCCTTATTTTTTTTTAGATTATCAAGTTTGTCAGTCTGATATGCTCTTTCTGTAAACATAGAAGCAAAAAAAAAAAAATCCTAATTTTGTTCAGTTTTAAGAGGTTTGCTGAATTGCCAGGAAAATACTACAAGGATTATGGGATAAAGAGAAGCACATTTTTTGAACAAAAGTGCCTTTTAAACTATTTTGATATAACAGAAAGCATATCTTTTGTTTTGAAAAGCTAAGCTTTTTAAAGTTTAACTGTTTTAACTGACTGCTAGTAGTTACATCCCAAGGGGAACATGAGAATGCTGAGTGAAGAAGGTCTTTGGAATTGACTAGAATTTTTTAATTACTCATTTTCTACACGACTATAGCTAATGTTGGCATTTATTGAAGAGATTCTCCTTTCTTCTCTTAGTATCTTTGGAATCATTTACTAAAGACTTTCAACACCAAACATTAGATTTTTTTAGTTTCTTCCTTAAGTATTCCAATATATGTATTTTAGAGGGAAATATAGTCCTGACTATAAAAGCAGAAAGAAATACTTTGACTATCCTAACATGGTAGTTATACCAAAGCTGCCAAAAGATGCTGAGTAAAATCTGTGTTTTTCCCCAGTTTTTCCTACTGTCTAATTTGTCTGGTGACCAGAAGTAGATTGGAATTGTTAACTCCACCTGGCCTTCTCACTGGGAAAACTGAGAAAGGTGAACATGCTCAGAAACTTCAAAGGCTTTACACTTCAGGGTTGATCAAGCACCACGTGCAAAACACCATGGAGACCCTGGGACTCACGTATCAAATCAAAGCTACTCAATTTAACCATACACACATTGCAGGACTTTTAGAATTATGAATGTGCTACTCAGGTATAAATGAGAAATAGTTCATATATATAATCCTTCACATTGAGGAAGGACACTTTCTGAAAAATCCCAAAAATCTTAATTGGTGAGTTCCACTATGGTACCTAATTTCTGCCATTAAATTAATGGTTTTAAAATGACCTAACTGCAGGAACTATTGGGCACAGAACGCAGGGTCAGCTCTCAGGGTGAACCGGGTTTTGTTCTGCTTCCATTCTAGAGAAAAACAAAATAGGGAAAAAGTGAGTAGAGCAAAAGTAATTATAGTCAGCCCTTCCACATTCATGGATTAAACCAACAGCATTGCAGAAATATTTGCAAAAAAAAAAAAAATGTATCTGTACTGAGCATGTACAAACTCTTTTCCTTATCATCATTCCTTAAAGAGTAACCATAGTGCCAGCCATGTTAGCACATACCTTTAATCCCAACACTCAGGAGACTGAGGCAGGAGGATTGCCATCAGTTTGAGATCAACCAGTGTAAGACCAGCCTGGACTACACAGCAAGACTCTGTCTAACAACAACAGCAACAACAACAACAAAGGAACAGTAGTTTACATAGAACTTGCATCATATTAGGCATTATAAATAATCTAACAGTGATTTTAAGTATACTGGAAGATGTGTGCTATATACAGATACAGTATCATTTATTTAAGGGGCTTGAGCATCTGCCTCCTGCGTATTTTGTTACGGGAAGTAGGCAGCTCTAAAAACCATCCCACAAGGACACTGAGGGACAACTCTGTGAAGGTCCTTGTTGTATTATCCAGGAACCAATAGGAGGCTTCCTTCTGCTAGTAATGAGGTCTTCTAAACGTATTTATATATTGTAGATATATCAAGAGAAAGAGAGACAGGTTGATATTTGTTTTAAGGAATTGCCTTATGAGATTATGGGGACTGGTAAGTGTAAAACCTGCAGGAAAGGCCAGCAGCTTAGAAATTTGATTACTGCATGGACTTCTTGGGTTCAAAATCTTCAAGGTAGGCTAGCAAGGCAATGTTTCTATGTGGCAGGCAGAGTTGATTCTTCTTTAGAAAGTCTTGGTTTTTTTTCTCTGATGTCCTTCAGCTGGTTAGATGAGGTCCACTCCCATTATGGAGCGTGATCCTCTTGAAGTCTATTGATTTAAGTATTAATCACATTAAAAACATAGCTTCATGCCAACATCTGGACTGCTGTGTAGTGTCTAAACTGTAATAGCCCAGCCAAGTTGACACGTAAATTTCACATCTTGATTTTACACCACAAAAATTTAGAAAACCAGTATTTTTCACAACTCCTAAAAATCTTTCTGATTCCAGATCACTTTGGGCCCATAAGCAAATACACCTAGAGTGATTAACTTGAGAAGGGAAATTATTAGATTCCAAGGGGATGTCAACTTACCTAACACAAAAGAAACATTAATTTGAAGTCATAGGAAGTGCTTCTATGACATGAATCTTGATAGATAGGTGATAGATGATAGATAGGTAGACAGATAGATACAGATGATAGATAACATATATTGAGAATCTTCTTTTTACATTCATTGTCACAAATTCTTTGCATCTGTAGGTAAGAAACTGGCTCAGAGCAGTCATGAAGGTGGGTACCTGTGAATAGTGTGGCTAAATTTGAAATCAACTGTTTTTATTCTTTTTTTTTTGTCCTTGGTTTTTTGAGACAGGGTCTCACCATGTAGTTCAGGCTGATCTTGAACTCACTAGGTAGCCCAGACTGGCCTCAAACTCACAAGAATCATCCTGCTTCTGCCTCTGAAGTGCTGGGACTATATGCACCACCAAGCCCAGCCAACTGGTCTTATTCTAAAACACATGTCCTGCTTCATTCGGTATTAGTAAGGGTTGCAGCCAGGTAATACCATGCAGGTGTATGGTGCAGAAGGAAGGAGGCAAATAGAGAACTGGAATGATCTGTGTTCTCCACCTTAACTGATCATTGCAATCACTTGGGAACCTGTAAGAGAAGCTGACACCTGAGTTATCCCACAGAGATTCTAATTTACTTGACCCAGAGAATAGACAGACAAGCATGGCAGTTAACAGCAAACGTTGTGCAACTCTTTTTGGCAACTCCCCATTTATAAGACACTGGTTAAAAATAGTCCTAATAACACTATCTTCCCCAGCTTGTAACCCTAAAAGGAAATGCTGAGAGCCTGCAGAATTAAAATGTATATATGAGAAAAATGAACATCATCACTCCTGACTTAAAACGTCTCTCCTACACCCTTTCTGATCTTTGATAAATTTTATTTATTGCAACTGGTACTTTCTGGATTCTAATTTACTGAACTCTGGCCTGTAACATATTTTTCTGTAATATTCCAATAATTTCAAAATAAGACAAAGGCTTTGCTTAGCAGCAATGAGGACTGGATACACAGAGAAGCAGGAGTGCCTGGTGGTGATTGTCCTTTTCTAATTTGGGGATATTTGCATTAGCTACCTATTTTTTGCTGAGCTCCACTGATTCTTTTTATTTTTCAAACTCTATAATCGCAAACAAATCCAGTGGTCTGAAGAGCATTGTTTCAGACACTAGAAACCAAATGCGCAACAGTCAGACGTAGAAATAAAACTCAATCTTCCTTTTGCAAGACTGACAGGCTTTTAGCCTAATCATGAAAAGATTTCAGTCTTTCAGAAAAGGTTCTTTTCTCTCTGTCGGGAGCAGCAAGGCCAAATACCCTTTCCTTTCATGGGCAGTTTCATGTCTTAACTGGATTTTTAGTATAGGCTCCAGTCCTGCATTTTCATTTCAATAAAAGCTGTCTATACTTGGAAAATATTGGTGAACTCTGCATAGAAATCAGCCGCTCAGCCCCATCATGCAGGCTGGCTGGGCGCCCGCTGTCTTCTGTAGTGGCTTCACACTCTGTCATTAGATTGTGTGCCTGACCACCCTGCACTGCTTACCCTGGTGTGGTCTGTCTCTTTTCAATGGAATGAATAGAATTGGAAATATATATCTTAAAATTGTCTGCATCGAGGTAAGTAGGAAAGCTATATTTAGAGCCTTAGCATGGTCAGAGGTTTATTTTTATTTTTATTTTTACTTTTGCTTGATTTGTTCTCTTTGTTCTTGACATTCTCCTTTTAAGGATGATCTGACGATGACCTGAAGCTGATCATGACCTGACTATTTCAGGGAAAACCAGAATATTGAATTAAGGGTGATATCCCCTATCCTTATTTGTGCCAATGTTTGAAACACTCGGTCTGTATTTTTTTTTTTTTTCCCTCTGTGCGGCTTCACTTCTCATTAGGATTCTATAAAGATTCAGATGAGATTGCAACTCCTGGCCTCAGCTGCTCCACACTTGGCTCTGCTTGAGGTTCCCGCTAACCTCAAAGAGAGATCTGCCTGTGGGGAGCGATGGTACCGCAGGAGGGAGCGTGGGCGGGCAGCGAGGAGAGGGACAGAGAGTGGGGACTGGCAGCGCGGTTCTGGTTCTGGCTCGCCACACCGCTGCCTGACCCTGAATGAATCCCGGAGGCTTTGCTGCTGTATTTCCTGATCCCATATAAAGAAGTCTTCTTCCAGTCTCCGATGAATTGTGAGGTTCATTTCAAAGAACTTAGTTCGTGATAGTCACAGAAGTGTTAAAATCGGACTTAAGGAGGTTTTTCTTTTTTGTTTGTTTGGTTTGGTTTGTTTTTACTTTTAAATTTACTTATGAACTAGCTGTTAAAAAGGAAGAAGATATTTCCTAAGCTTTCCTCTTACGTCTTCTGAGTGGTTATTGGAGGTCAAAAAAGAAAGGAGTAAAAGAATAGAAGGTTCTTTGACAACTAGTGCTTCATATTCCATTTGCACTTGGCGTATTCCAAATGCAAGCACCTAAGAGACGCTGTGCAGTTGGCAGACAGACTGCCTGGTTAGGAAGGTGCAAATCAATGTGGGACAAACTCACATGGTTTTCAAATATGAGGTTCAATATACTTTAGGATCAAAAAACAGAAGAGAAAACTTCAAAGAATGTATAGATTATGAAACACATTCCAAGTGCAAATTATGAAAAATTAAAGATTACCTATGATATAAAGGTAAAAATAAACTCTTACGTAAAGGATATAAATTACGTGAATCAGACAAGAGGAACGGCACACAGCACTGCCATTTTATGCCTTTAGGAAAAGACATAGGAGGTTTAAATGTAGATACAGCAATGAACTGCAGGCATTCGGAAACACTTCTTTTATGCCAATTGAGTATGACTAGCTGATGATCAAGGCCCGAGTTAGATTCTGATTCTTATTAAATCAAACAGCAGGAACTTCATTTTCTGTTTTGGCCCAGAAAACTGGAAGACAGCAAAACTGCCTTGACAGCTCTCAGTCTTTATCTACCCTCTTCTGACATCTTCTCCAAAGAGTAATACAATTACGAGCAGAATTAGTCACTGAGATACGTGCAGGGAAATTAGAATCATCAGCTGAATTACAGTGAAGAGATAACATCCGAGGTAATTCCTCATCTGAAACTAGCGATGAAGAAAAACATGTAGCTCACTGTTGCGAGTGCACAAGTGAACTTTAATGCAAGGAGTACAATGAGAATGCACCTTTGGACAAACTGCTTAAATTATTTTGTCTTGCTATGCCATCTGACACATGATAAAACTAAAGTTTTCTACAGCCACAAAACTCTCTAAGACTCTTTCTCCTCTTCCCACACCCTGTACTTACAATCATCTGAGCTAAGCTTTTTCTATCTGGGCTTCAAAGATTTGCCCCCAGGAATCACTGCTGCTATGCAGTGAGAACTAAATGCCAGTATGAGCAAGTTCTCTAGACAGTCCCTTCTTAATACCAACCCTCACTCCTTCACTGCAGTCAGAGAAAACTTACAGAAAATGGATGTTCTGAGAGCTCTAGGCTGAATACTGGCATGATGGGAGTCCTTCCATTTACCATCTAGGATTATTGTTTGAATAAAAAGAAATAACACAGGTATGTTAGGCATTGTGAAAGTTAAACTGGATTCTCAGCTTGATTGGCTTGGGAGCTGCCTAGGGGATTAATAAAGTACACTTCTGGGCATATCTGGGTGGGTCATGGAGGTATGACTATGGGTAGTGTATCTGATTAAAAGTCCCTTCCTCTCTTACTATTCAACTACTCTGCTTCCAACCACCTTGAAGTGAGCAGTTTTGATCTACCGTATCCTTCTGCACAAGTCATAATGTTTCTGCTTTGAGCCAGTCAATGGTACACTGAACCCTCCGAAACCATGAGCCAACTAAACCTCTCCTCCTTTAAATTGTTCATGTCAAGTGTTTTGTCCCAGCAACAGTAAAAGCTGACTAATACAGTCATCTTGGGCTGTCAAAACAAAATATCATAGATTGAATGGTTTATAAAAAGCAGTAATTGTTGCTTACTTTTCTAGAGGCTGGAAAATCCAAGGACAAAGCGCTGGTACATTCAGCTTCTTGCTGTGACCCTTTCCCTGGCTTGCATATGGCTGCCTTCTTGCTGTGTCCTCACATGGTACAAGGAGAGAGAGAACAAACTCCTCAGTGTCTCTTATGAGAACATATAATCTTAATTACTTTCTTCTAGGTTCTATTTCCAAGTACCGTTACACTGTTTCTTAGGGCCCCAACATAATGGATTTCAGGGGCAAGGGATATAATTCACTCTATAGTAGTAGGTGAGCCACTTTGGAAAGATAAAAATATTCTCTTTACATTTGGTTGTTTCATTATGATTGCATGATAGTCATGTGATAAACTAAAACCCTGGAGTTCTCATTTTTGCATAGGTCCACTCCTGAAAAATGCTTTACCTTACATTCATTTACTCATTCATTCAACGGATGTTTATGGGATACACGCTCTGGCCAGGCTGGGATTGAGAACTAGCTGACAGGCCTAGTTTTCACTGCCTGACCGGTTTCTTCCAGTTACATTAGGACCCTATTCATACTGGTCAGATCCTATGTGCCCTCTATATGTAGAAATGCCAAGTGAAGGGCAAAGCTGAGATCATTCCAAAGTTCTTTCATCCTAGCCATTTACCGTCCTAACTAATAATGAGGTATTTACTGAGTCCTGGGAAACAGGTAAATGCATCTTATTTAAGAGTGGGTTATGGGTTCACAAATCCTGAGATTATAATTCAGTTCCACTACTGAGAAACTGTGACACTGGGCAAGCCAGAGGGTTAGTTATAGGACTAAAGTAAACGAATATATGGAAAGCATATAGTAACAGGCAGGTAGTAAGTACCCAGTGAGTGTCAGCTGCAGTTATAATCTACTATGCAAGAGTGAACCTCAAGATCTATAATAATCTGCATGTAGTGTCCAAATAGCATGGATGTGAGTCTTCACTGTACCAGAATTTACATCTTCAGTTCCTCAACAGGAAGATTTTGAATGAATGGTCAAAATCAGAGCAGATATAGGCATAAGAGGAGCACAGAACATGCACAGGGAAAAGCATTTTATCAAGTAAAAAATAAACTTAGTATGCTAATAGCTGGTGAGATTCTGCTAATGTGTGCAGCTTGACTGGCATCCCTACTGCTTTTTCTACCACCTTCCAGACACATGTTCATTGCTTTCTCTTTTTCTTTTTTTTTTTTTTATTTTCTTTTTTTCTGTTTTTACCTACTCATCTTCAAACATAGGCTGCACAAGGAAAGCTCTGACACCTGCATAGCTACACTCTGTTCTGTATAGAACAGATGGTCATTTGGCATGCTGAGGCAAAATGGGACAAAATACTGAGGAGTTCCTACCAGTTTGGCATCTCTGTGAAGAGCTGTCCTATCTATAGAGATGTATAATGAGGGCCTCCTTTGGTGGGTCTTTCTTTCTTTGGGCTATCACATTGTGCTTTTTCTCTCACATTTTCATATAGGCAGGAGCAGGTTTGAAAGACTATCATGCAGTTGAAATGAAAAGAGAAGCCTCAGAAGGTCAATGCTGCCTCTCTAAGGCGTATGTGCCTATTAATGAATCAGGGAGAAACTGGGTGACTGTGGTGTTGCTCAAGTCCTGTTAGAGCAACCAAATCACACTAAGTCCACTATCACCACCAAGAGGGATGCCTGTGCGTTGTTTTGGTGTCCTTATATTCTAAAGGCAAAATCTCCTTTAGACTTTAGACCACGTTGCTTAAAAAATACACATTTTTCTCCTTCCATGAACTAGACCCCAAAATTTCTGATTTGTGCACGTACACTTACGTTGTTTAATATCACTGTGTGAATGGAGCCATTAGCCCCACTTGTTACTAATAAATACAGAGACTCGTATTTCCCCAATCACATTATCTCCATTCATTTCATTTAGTATCAGTACAAATTAATTCTTGAAATTACTCGAAAGTACTTATTATTGAAGAGAATTTATGGGAATAGAGCCATTAACTTTTCTAACCTTTATTTTAACAAATAATCTATGTTTTTCTCTCCTTATGTTTAAATCCCATTGCTCATTTTTTTCAAATGACATGTTCATTTTTCACCAAAGAATTAAACGAGGTGTTATTTTTCTCTAAAGTGAAAGATTTGTCTTCTTTATTTTTAATAAGAATCTTCTTTAAAATGGAGTTTATGTCTTTTTGCTACACATTGTTACTATAATCATTTTATAAATTTTACTTTTTGTATTCTCTGAGGCTGATATATGTTCTGCTCTTTAGTTGTTGAAAAAGTATTTCCTTTTATACAATAAGGTAATTTGGCAAGGTTTCTGTGCTTCTCCAATAACTTTGTCTAGTACTATGCTGAGTTTCTGAAATTAAATTAAGTATGCCTTGTGCATAACAAAAACCTTTACTTCTTTAAAATAAGTTTATTGCAAATATGGTATTCTAAATAGCAAAGAAAACAGTAACAAAAATTGTACACAAGCACTCATATTCATTTAAATGCAATCATATACACACATCCAACATTCTAAAGTCATAGTCAAAAGTTATATTTCATAAAAGAGAATTATAGTAATGTTGATGGCTGGCCAAAACCTCAAGCAGTGACAAAATCCACAGAGTGTCCTGAAAGAGATGCCTTTGCAAAACCATGCCTCTCCAGATGGTTTAGATTAGAGATTTTTGAAAACACATGGAAGCATTAGTTTGGTTTAGAATTCATAGTTAATTCAGCAGATAAAATAATGCAAATTTGAAACCCTACTCTTTATATCAGAAAAATCATCAAATCTTATGATTGCTCTTAGGAAAGGTTGGTATGTGATGTGTTGATTTTTAAATGACATAATTGAAATAATAAAATTAAGCAAGAAGGGGTTAAAAAGGATTAAAATATAAAAGTACTGTGTAAGTAAAAACTTTCTTCTCTGCAGAATATTTATTCCTTTATTCTGTCATATCCAATCAATTTGTATGGGCTAGGACAGCCAATTGTCATTTCCTGAGATACACTACATAAAAAGGTCAGATTACAGGGATGGCATGAAAAAATGGAAAAAATAATGTCAGAGCATGATGCCAAGAGAAGCCTAAATGTTTTTAAAGACCACAAAGTGTTGCCCAGATCTCCTCACCTTGCTAATAATAGCAGACAAGCAGCTTACGCACAAGATTTTCCTTGGGCTTATTCAGCTTCTCCTCCTGCACATTTTCTAAAAGAAATGTGCTCTTGGTCTACACTTTAGTTCGTTGTTTTGCCTTATCTGAGTTTTGTAGCCTTGACAAGGACTCCGTCTTAACACAAATATCTTGCAGTGCATTCTCTGACACAAGATGTGCACCAGCTTTCTCAGGACCAAAAGACCCCTAGCAAAAAGCCTAATTTCCACTGTGCCCTTCTTTATGTCTCAACTCTACCATGCCCCACTCTCTGACCCCACAGCAGGACAGCTGGCAGACTACTCTCAGAAAAGAATGTCTGTATGGGAAGAGAATTAATTAATGATGCATATTATCCTGTGTACTATTTGCAGCACAAATAGGTGTTCAACTGATAAGTTAAAATTGCCATAAAGGAATGTTCACTCAAAGGTTCAAAGTCTTCCAGAAAGCAAATACAAAGAAAATATGAGACAAAGATTCTACAAAAATCGTCAGTTGTTGGTGAGTTTTGAAAGACTCAGCTCTCAAAAAAACAGTTTTTAGTTCCTCCTGAAAGTAACACATTTCTAGCATTTTCCCAGCATAAACTCTAGAATTGTGGTTTTTTAAATGACTGAAAAGAGCTCCATCAAAGCAAATGTGTTTCTTTGGTGTCAAGAAAACACACACACACACACACACACAGAGTTTAGGAAACTCTTCTGTACGGAATTTTTATGAATTCATGAGTATCTCTTTCTTGATTTTGTTTTTAGTTGACACATAATTATACTTGTTTATGTGTATGTGTGATGTTCCAGTGTATGCAAACAGTGTACAATGATTATATCAGGGCAATTAGCATATTTGTCACCTTATACATTTATCTTTTCTTTGTCATGCGAACTTTCAAAATTCTCTCTTGTATTTTGAAACGGTCAACACAATGTTGTTAACCATAATCTCCCTACTGTGGAGCAGAGCATGTTCTTTCCACCTAACTTTGTGCCTGTTGATAATCTCTCCCTAGCCTCCTTCATCCACTTGTCTATTACAAATTTTACAAATATTAGGATATTTTTGAAACAATGGAATAAGTAACTTGGGAAATTATTTGAGGTCCTTCTTCCTGTTTATGTATCTTCATAAGAGAAACCATGTAATATTTACTCTTCTGTGTCTGATTTATTTCACTTAACATTATATTCTCAAGTTGCATCCGTTTACCTACAAATAGCTCAAGTTTATCTTTATAGCAGAGCAAGACTTCACTGGGCACAAATGCCACATTTTCCTTATCCATTCAGTAACTACTTTGAAGACAGTGATACACAGTGTATTAACTATTGTTATTCTCCTATTATTTTGTTGTGAAATTTTGTTTTATTTTTCATAAAATAAAAAATTATGAAATTATTTTTAAATTTGGTTTTGTTTTAGCAACAAAAACTTCAGTCAATCTTAACTCCTGAGCAATGATTCTACATTGAACTGCACACTGTATTTTGTTTGTTTTACAATCTAATCTCTTTTTTAGTAAGTGGAAATGAATGATGACTTGGCAAGAGAAGATGCTGTCATTCAAGAGAGTTCAGGTGCTTCCTCAAAAATACACTAACAGGTCCCAACCTACCACCATTAAATTTGTTGGAAAGACTCCCTTGGGAGAAAATATTCATAGGAAGGAATCCCTAGCTATGTCCCCTTCTTCCTGCTGCTGTCGCACTTCTGATGACATCCCCCACCTGTTCAGTGGCATTTTTTTTTAATACACTTTGTCAAATTTGTGAGGACGTGGCCCGTTTGCAGAACTAAATTGCACTGGATTACCCTTCCTATGTACTGCAAGTCACTCAGGTGAAACACACAAAAAAATCTCCTCTTCTTCACACATTACAGTGTATTCTTCATTTCGGAAAAGGGTCATTTGAGCCAAATTCTATAAAACACCACAAATTTGGCAACATGGAGAAAGGCAGCCAGTTCTCAGATCAGATATGGTTCACCAAAGGAGATCAGGAGAATGAATGATTTTTTAAAAGCAAAATAATCACACTCCCCAAACTGTCTTCTATTTAAAGAGGAGTTTTCCTTATGTCACTCTAGTTATGGCATCTGCTGAAATCAAATATAATGCAAAGACTCTGTAATAAACTTGAACTTGTGATCAAACATTAGAGGCTGACCTACTTTAATCAATAATTTAAAATGTTCTGTAGATCTTATCTTGTCATCAGTGAGTAGAAAACTCTTGCAAGACTAAGAAACTATTTATTTCCCCCATACTATTCATTTAGTTAGCAAGTGTTCTTTTTTTTTCCTTAGAGAGTATAAAGGGGAGTCCGTTATCCTTTGTTACTCTCTAAAAATTTCATAGCTAGTTATGCAGTTCTTGTGTTCCAAGAACAATGTCAAAACAAATGGGAAAGGGACTCTGTAGGTTTCCTCAGACCTGTATTATCCCAAAATTAAATTTAAAATATTTTTTCAAAAATACATTTTGTTGATGTTGCCCATATTATGTGTACTTATCCAGTGAGATCCAAGAATATTGGATCTTGCCTATCAGTGGAATAAATTCAAGCCATAAATATATTACATTACTGTTCTCCACCTCAAAACTCTTCTAAAGCAAAGAATGATGTAAATGAACAAATAAATGATATAATGCTATTCTACACAGTTCTTAATAACATCCTTAGCTAGAGGTGTGAGAGTTCGTATCAACGTTTAGAGGCAAAATTCTGAGACAGGGAAGAGCTAGAAAATAGGACACTTGGAGAAGAATTAAAATGCAAAAATAGAAAAAAAACCCTTTTCGTTATTCTATACAGAACACAATTCACCAAAAAAGCAGAATCAGAAGTTTTCAAACAACTATTGCTAGGCTTTCAGGGCTTGACTCTCAGTATGGCTCAGTTCTTTATGAAAGTAACATATTTTAAACATTTTGCAAGAATAAAACCTGAAATCATGATTTTTAATGGTTAAAGAGAGATCCACCATGCAAGCAAATGTGCTTCTTTGGCAGCAAGGACACTCACATATTCACATGCATACGCATGCACGTGGGCACACACACACACACACACACACACAGAAATATAGGAGGCAGTAGGGAGACCCCAACCTTAGGCTGATGGCCCATTGACCCAATGCAAGCACTCTAAGCTTCTGTACAGAACTTTTTTAAAAAGCAAAAGCAATGCATTTTTTATTGCCTGGTTCACATGCATCATGGAAAGAAAGATGATGCCTTGGAACACAGGCAATGCTAGTTTAAAACAAAGTGCGGAGTAGAGGCCAAGCCCTGTCTTAGCATTTACACGTGCCCGAAGTCTCCTAGCTTGCAGACTGAATTCTATTCTCTCTGGCACTGAGCCTGAAGTGACACGATCCATTTCACTACTTTAGCAAGGCTACTACCACCTGCGTTGCAGGGGTGAGGTCAGAAAAAAGAGGGAAGGAAGCCCACTGAGCCTCTCAGATCCATGCACATCCAAGCCGCTGTGTTTGTTATTCCACTAGGGGATTCTGTGCCCTTCATACTGATCTGACCAGGGTGGGACCATAGACAGCAGGTATGCCATGAACAGCAAACCCATACTCCTAACATATGTTTAATTTGAGTAACTCTTCTCCTTTAAAATACCTCTTGATTCTAAATCCACATCCTGATTTGCCCACTCTTGTTACCATTTTCTGCTGCCTGTTCTGAATTAAAGCTTTGAGGTGGTCACTCCCCAGAAAGAAAAAAAGGAAAATGAGAAGCAAGATGCAAAGTTGAGAATGTGAATGAAAGAGAATAGGAGAAAGCAGAGGGAAGGGGTTATTAACTAGGGTCTGCTTTTGGGAGCTGGATTGTATTTGAGCAGAGGAAGAAAGAAGAGGTAGAGGAAGAAGAGAAATACAAGCAAAAGGCATTCAAACATTTCCCACTAATATGCCTGCTGAGGACTGAAAATCACTTTTTGCAATAGAGCTCAATTTACAGATTATTTTGATTCTCCGTCATACTTCATCTCAAAGAACTGGTATAATCTAAAAAATGGTTAAAATTATTAAAACAGTTACCATAGTAGAAAATTAAATGATTTTACTAACTGTCAAAGTCAGTGGTTAAACTGAGATAATTTGAATTATATTTCTTATAGTGATCATGTCACTAGAATGTCTAAACTTTCCTTGTAAAAGTAATAATCCCTGATTCTGATTTCTCATCAACAGAAGACTGACTGAAGGTTAAGAATATTAGCCATCAATTGCTATTATTTGTAAAATCTAAAGAGAAGGCTGGGTTGGTTTGTGTATTTGTTTTGAGGAACTTTGTTTAACAAATTCTCCACCTTGGAACAATAAACTTTTAGGGAACTTTAGATTTCTCTTAGGTAATCTTTCTGATCACAGAAACAGGATATGTAGTATATTGCTTAAAATATATTTGAAAGTAAAAACTTTAGTAATATCTTATGCTAGTGAATAAAAGTAAATATTTAATACATTTCTTAATATTAAGACAGTAAAACATTATATTGCTTCATATTATCAAATTTATTATTTATCTATTAAGTATATGTTTTTCTAGGCTATACTAGACTGGTTTTTAGATGAAGTCTTTTCTTTATTTTTTTTTTTTTTTTTTGAGATAGAGTCTCACTGTGCAGTTCAAGCTGATCTTGAGCTCACTTTGTAGCCCAGGCTGGTCTTGAACTTGCAAGGATCCTCCTGCCTCAGCCTCCCAAGTGCTGGGCATGCACCACCACACTCAGCTATGAAGTCATTATTAACAGTCTAAATCCTATTACACTCCATTTAGGACCTCTTGGCTCTTTTAGTTCTGCCATTTTTTTTTCGTAAGAGTGCCTTTAAAGGAAGGTTTTGGTTATGTTAATGGAGAAGGTTGCAATGAAGCTAAAAGCAGTTTGGAAAGACTCCAGCATCCAAGCCCATCAGCGTCTTAGGCTTGGCCACCACTGCTTCCAGGGTGGTGCCACTACCATGCGCTGGCTTCAGGTGCTGCAGGGCCGCTGTCAGTGATGATGCTTTGTAACCCTGAGCACCTCGGTGACTTCTAGAACTTGTAGACAATTATGTCAGGGAATATGCCATAAAAGGGATAAAATAATTCTTTCCCACAACTTTTAGCCGACCACTGTGTTTCAAAGTTCATAACAACGTCTTTGTAGGGTTAGTAGTAGCACCCACATGTAAATGGAGCTCTGAGAGGCAAGAGGCTTGTGTCATGCCCACCCGACACTGCTTAGGCTCAGACTTGTGTTTCAAGTTTGAAATGTGATGGTCTTTACTCCAATAGTGGGCCAGGTTACATTCCCTGCAGAGTAATTCAACAGTTAATTTTTGTGCCTAGCACTGTGCTAAATACTGAGCCTACAATGACCCTGTTCCTTGCCTTTGAGAAATCTGTTCCCTGTCCACTAGATAAAAAGTAAAAATGAGAGATCTGAAGTAGAATGCACAATATGGAAGTGAAATAATTAGTTACCCTGCATAGCAGCCATGGTATCACCTGACTTAAAACACTGTATCAGGCCTGGGGATGGTTAAGTTGGTGGGTGGAAGAGGCTTGTAGAAGTTTGAGCTTGCTCACATGAGGAGGGAGGCGACCTCACATGAAGAATACCTACCTCAGACTCTTGCAAATGGTCTGGGGATAGCTGGTGAACCACAGGTATTCCTAAGGCTGGTTTCTATTAGGCAGGGAAAACTAGAAGCGTCTCTTGTCCTCATCCTTGTTGTGAAATGCAGCCAATTAAGTCGGTTACTGTTTAGACAAGTGAGTGAGTGCTGGTCGTTTGGGAGACAGTGTTCTTGGAAGAGAAATGAGCAAAAAAAAAAAAAAGCCACTGAAAAGCTTTTAGGAGTACAGGAGAATGCATCTTGAGAGAGGTTCGAGTAATGCAGGAATAAGTGGCAACTCTGTTAACATCATTAAGCTAAATCAAAATCATAAGGAAAGCCTTACCTTCGCATGTATGTATTTTTGTTATCCCACAGACAAAATATATAGCACCAAATTTGGCACAATGACTGCCTCCACAAGGCTGAATATCTGTAGAAGGAAAATACCTAAGAGAAGTTTGCATTCCCAGATGCTTGACATCATATAGTCAAAACATTTTGAACGTGTTTTTAAAATAGTCTTCCAGATGTGTGACAACTTGTAGCTAACCATAGACCTTGTCTACTTTTTGCAAGGGTTTTAGAAAACTGAGATGGTTACTCAAATTATATAGGAAAATAGAAATCTTATTGCCTTCCTGGTTTGATTGCCTTGGGGAAAAAGTAGTTTAATTTTCTTTTGACTTGCTACCAATTTCTTCAACATTGCATTTGAGTTGACAAACAAAGGCTCAGGAGAACTAATTCACGATACCTTGCATTTGCCATCAGAAAGACATTGTCGTCACAAAGTTCTGCTATATTCTGACTTTTCGAAGTGGCCAGATTATTTAGATAGACTCTAACTTCACTTTGTGCTTATTTTTTCTACTTTTTGACATTGGATATTATTAATTCCATACATCCTAGTTTGCCCGGGATCTCTTCCTTTTAAGGCTTTTAGTCAAGAACACGGAATTAAACAAGAAAAATAACTAAAATATAGTAGAGATTTATTTTGGTGTGAGCAAGATTTTCCCATGACAATTCACGTTTTTCAGTGAGAATTATGTGTCATATTAAACACAGGGTAAGGTGTTTATATGCACACACAGTAGGTGCTAAATATTCAATGACCTACTAGAACTGCAAGAAAAATTACTCAGAGCATTTGTGTCTTGTGAGCTTTGCACAATCATTTCCTCTAGACTAAGAGATATTCCATTTGTACTTAAGTTCCTTAGTGAGTAAATTTGTGTACTTTGTTGTTGATATGATATTGTTACCAAGTCCAAAATAAGAAAATTCTGGTTAGCAAATTCTAAAGTCATGTCATGTGCCAATCTAGCTGTCAAGAACTACATCTTTCTGTGAACCTACTTAAGTGCAGTGTTCAGTTAATTTCTAACTATTCCTAATCGCTCTTTGGCACAGGTTACATATGATACATTAGAAAAACCGTCATTGGGTAAATTGGATAAATAGGTTGTCATTTCCTTCTGAATTCTACAGTTAAGTTAAAGATAAAGCAGGCAGGTATTCTGAAATTGTTTTGATAGAGAGCTATCCCTAAGTGACATAAACTAATAGGCATAAAATGCAAACTGTTTTAAAACAATTTTGAAAAACACAAAAATGAAATTCTGTCCTTTTAGGTTGCTTGAAATTTTATCAGCAATAGTGGGAGGAGGGTCAGATGATAATGGTAGACAGCCTGTTTTTATGTTTTTTTAATGTTACAAGGACAAATTTTAAGTTTTGATAGAAGGCATATAGATTTCAATTGTAGTAATTGTTGGTAGCTGAGAGAGTCATTCAGTGAATGTGGCTTAGATTTGAAGAATCTGTTTGGTATGTGACTCAGAGGTTTTAATAATGGCAGAGTTTGGGGATTTTCTGGTCTGATTCCAATAAGCTGTATGCATCTTCACTCCTTCCTGACAATTGTCATCCTCTCTTTCTTATCAGTTGATCTATTTGAAGGGGTAATTAGAGGAAGGAGTTTAGTATAAGATACAGAGGATGTAGAAAAGTATTTTAAATCTCTAGTCTGGCTAGATCATCAACTGTGTCAATATCACAGTAAACAATTCATATAACCTGGTTAGGAAAATCTATCACAACAGATAACATTCTAGATGAAAGGAAGTAGAACAGAACTAGAGTGCAGTTCAGTAGCCAAAATGTAGGGTCAGGGGAACATGAGTGTGAGTGAGTGTGGAGGTTGTACATCCAGGAAGGATCAGAAGTACACGATACACAGGTGACCATGATTACTGTTAGTGATGAACTGCAGGATTAACTCACACTGTACATAACTCAATGTGTTTAATTTACTATTTTCTAAAAATATTCACTGCAAGTCTATCAAATATTTGTTGAATATGTCTACTGTGGTAGATAGGATAATGTCCACCCAAACATGTCCAAGTTGTAATAACAGAAATCTAAAAATGCTACCTCACATTGCAAATGAGATCAAGTTAAAGACCTTGAGAAGGAGAGACTGTTCTGGGTGAGTTGGATGGACCAGCATTATCACAAAGACCTTTATAAGGGAAAGAGGGAGACAAGAGTCACCTTGGAGAAGGGGAAGTGATGAAGGAGTTGGCCAGGGCTATGATACGCAAAAGTCTGGACAAGGCATCCCTGGCTTTGACAATGGAAGATGACCATGAGCTAAGAATGGCTTCTAGAGCAGCCCTAGAGAAGTTGATGAGAAGGCACAGAAATTGATTTTCCCCTGGCATCTCCAAGAAGGAATGCTGTCCTGTCTAACTTTCCATTTTAGTCTTTCTAATCTCCAGAAATGTAAGATGATAAATCTGTGTTGTTTTAAACCGACAAGGAGTGTCAATTTGTTACTGCAGCAATAGGTAACTGATACCATCACCTGATAGTTCTTAGTAACTGTCCTAAGCACAAAGAACAAGAGCAGAGACGAAAGAAACCCATTTCCCACTCCTGTGATGTACACAAGGCCAGTATGCCCATTTCATTTGCCCCATGAAGAAATTCAACCTGATAGAATTAACATGATTTCCCTCAAGCGTTGATTTTGGTTGCCAGTTTATGGATCTTCCCACTAACCTCAGCACCCTGTGGGGAAGAAGAGCAGAAGGGGGTCCCATCCTGCCCCTCTCCCACAATCTTCATGTGTTATTCTATGTGCTACACCCTGACCTCTGACCAAGTGTCAAATAAACAGCTTCCACACCATTCTAACCATTTGTTCTTCCGAAAGATCATCTGTAGAACCCAGTCCTGCTTTGCATTCTGCAGAGTTGGAACCACTGACAGCCATTGACAGTAAGGGACATGGCCTTTCCTCTAGGTAGTGTCTCTTAACTGAAATGAAGAAATATTAGAAGAAACAAGTCACACAGACAAAATGGTGCAGCTATAGTTAAGAGAGTTCTTTCTAGAATGAATTTCCTGACCCCCTTTTCAGTCTCTGCCTCTTCTCTCCAGACACTAGGGTGCCTGGTTCCAGCTGCTTTTGCAGAATCTGAAACAGGGGAGTGCCTTCACTAACCTACTTCCCAGCACACAGTGTGTTAATTAACATGCGAAGAAACCCTTTGGAAACCAAGGGGGCCACTTTCCTTCTCTTGCTATATTATTTGGTTGGTCTCACTGTTGGTGTCATTTTCAAGTGTAGGGCTTGATTTAATAGAGACCGCCAACAACTGTGGATCTCATCAAATGTGGCTCTGAGCATATAACTTTCAGTATGGGGGAGCTATAAGAAGTATTCAAGTTTTGGAGTGAACTGATAGGAATAAGACAAAATATACTCAAAAGGAGCTGGAAAATGAAGCTTAGGGATCTTGTTTTGCAGGGCTGTTGAGTCACTTTGTGAAGTATTGCAGACAATTCTTTATAATTTATCACACCGATACTCCAAGATTGGATGAGGCCCAAGCACAACGGAGTTAGATGTGTATTGAATTACCTCTTACTTGAAAGGAGGGTGGTCTCACCAGGGGAAGATGGAGTTCATTAGCAGGCTGAGAAGGTTTTCTTAACTCTTCATTATCTGGTTGCATATTGTCCCTGGTTCACCAGGTTCCCTGAATATCTTCCTTTTTTAATCTCTCGGAGAGGGCACTTAGTGAGACTTAGCAGTCACTGATTTCAAAGAAAAAACATTCACTGTTAATCTGTAAACAAAACAGATTACTATGAAAACTGCTCTGATTCATTAGGTAAAATAATCTTTTTTCAGGGAAATGGAAAAAAATCAACCTTGTATATTTTTATTTAGATTTGCACAAAGCAAAATATTCCCCTCCATTATTATAATTTACTGACATGTATATTGAGTATGCAATAACATATATATGTATTCAGGGATTTATGATCATATTTCTCCCAGCTGACCAGCACTATCTGCTATATTATTAATGAAGGACATTTTTCAAGATAAGAGTATACTCACAGATTATCTTTAAAGTGCCTCGAGGACTGAGAACTTCAAACTCTACAGAAGTGGCCCTTTAATTTGTGCAGTCTAAATCTTATTAGGGATTGGCTTCCCCCTGTGAACTAAGAAAAATGCCTGAAATGCTGTAAATGTGATCATTTAATCCTAAAACAATTTTTATTCACACATTTTTCTTTGTCTCTTGGCTCACTATTTTGTTCTTTCTTCTGAAAACTAGCTCAGATTGTACTCTGCGGAATGTGATTCCATTTCATCTGTTGGTTTTTCCAAGTATATTAAATGTTGTGTTAAGAGGGGATTTACTTCAGCTTAGAAGTAAACCCTCAGGACAGATTTCCTTCCCTTTCCACACGCAAGTCACTCTCAGACTCTAGCTGTCTTATGAAACATCAAAGACTCCTCAATGGAAAAGGTGATGGTGTAGAAATTGGAGGCTCCATAAGGTTGAGGATTGGGTAACAATCACAAAAATCAGTTTACTCTTGTCTCTTGCATAGATCTTGTAGCATGCACTTAAACTCAATTTTTTTCTAGTCCTTCTCCAGACTTCAAAGTAGCAGTTTATCAATAGAACAACAGAGCTAGACACAGTTCTTAGAGGTCATCTGGTTCATCTCCGTGCCTTAGGCATTAGCATATCTAAGTAATTCCAGGCAGAAAAAGACTCTTCATTAGGCTGCTTTGCCTCGGTGCTTTGTTGAATGTAGAACTTCACATCCTACTTGCTTCCCCCAAAAGTACATAGCTTGAAAGTGAGGAAGAACCAAAATTTGCTGAATTGTTTTATTTTTTTTGCTAAATTTAGAATGATCTGAGTTCATAGACTGTCATAGCTGGCAAAGCCACAACAGTAACTCAGACTAACCATATGAAGAGTTTGTGAGTAGTGGAACACTGTTTTTTTGGGGGGGTTTTTTTGGTTTTTTTCCTTCCCTTTTTTTTAATGGTTGCCCCATAATTTCTGACCTAAGTGGCTTGGTAATGATCTTATGTGGGATATTTCATGATTCTTTGGGTGGAATCTTCCAAAGGTTGATTATTTTACCAGTAGGGGGTTGTTGCATGACATATGGGAACTACGTTTTCTTCTTCCTTTTCAGCCTCTGCAAGCACAAAACCTGAATCCTAAAAATCCAGAAAGAAATTGCCCAAAGCTGGACACAGGTCTATAACACAGTTATTTTTCAACATTCTTGCCAAATCTGATTAGCCTATTCATTATTGTGCTTATAAAAAAGAATTCCTGATTCCTGACTGCTTCTCTTAAATGCTGTAGCTGAAGGCCCTCACCGCCTTTTTTTCACATGGTTAAGGAAGACACTAAAATGACTTTTTTTTAGATGCTTACTTTACCGAGACTGAGGAGGTGGTACCATATTTCTAAAGGCTGTGTTTTCCCCCTTCACATGGACTTAGTATTTATTCAATAAAAATAAATTTAATTTGTGGCTACACTTCAAGTAAGATGGTTTGATGGTAAAAGCGGAGTAGTACCAGCCTAGGTTTAGAGAAGTCGTGTGGCTGAATCCCTTAGCAGTGCTTTCATGTGGTTGGGTGAGCCATTCTCAAAAACCCTGAGTGTTTTTGAAGATATTAAACTGGAGACATTCAAAATTTTTCCCTCCCTTTCTGCTATTAATCCTTCAGGTTTTAACAAGCACGGCAGTTAATGCTCCCTACAATCTTTCTTGTCAATTGGAACTCTTTCATTTGGTAAATGAAGTAATCTATTCTCTCTGGCTCATATTCACACAAATCGGAGGGGGCAGATGTCAATACATGCATATCCAGATTTCAGTATCAGCTTCCTTTCTGTAAATTAAGCAGGATTTAGTCATTTGTTTCGAAGGAAGCTGTTGATTTTTCTCATACAAAAACAATTCATCAATTCATCTCTTCCTCTTCTTTTTGTCCCTGGAAAGCAAAAGTTAGCATTCAGCTTGCACTGCAGGTCTATTCCAGCCTGGGCATGGCAACTTGGATTTCATATTTCTACAGGGGGGACCAAATAAAGTTTAGTAAATGGTCAGAAGTCCATACTCAAAATAGATCTCTGACCTGAGAGTATCTCAGTGAGCGTTATGGTCAGATAGGATGCCATATCCCCACCTGGGTTATACCTATAGTAAAACATTTTAATAACAAATTCATAAAAATTGAACATGTCATGTGAATATGGACAGAAAAATATCAAAACACTACTGTGTTACAATCTTTCACCAATCAAGCCCAGTACTTCAAACTCTTGTATCTTTTTCTTGTCCTGTTTCAGTTCAAAAGATTTTGTGAAATCTAAAAAATCTTTTAGGCCCATCCTGATCCTAAGACATGAGGAAAAAAGCAAACCCAAATCAAGAGATATTCTACAAAGTACTCCTCAAACAGTTCAGAACAAAGGAAGTCTAAGAAACTATAACAGGCTGGAGAGATCTAAGGAGACAGGATGGTCATGTGTAATGTGAACTGTGGATGGGCTCCCAGAGCAGGAAAAAGACTCTAGGTAAAAACGAAGGCCACCTGAATAAAGCACAAACTTTAGTTAGTAATAATGTATCAACATCAGTTGTTTAGTTGTGACAAATTTACAGTACTAATTTAACAACAGACAAGATGTTAACAATAGGGTAAACATGGTGTAAGTTACTGAGACCTTTCTTCTACAAACTAAGAGATAGAAATTCCCAAGCTGCTCTGCAGAGCAGCCTGCGGGAATTTGCATCTAGCTGGACCCTGAGCAGCTGCTAGGTTTCAGTGTGTTGTGTAGCCGATAGGTGAGGCAGCTATTCCCTAAGAATGACTTCACATTTTGAAGAACTTGCTGAGATTCGCTATCTTGCGGTTGGGTAGTTTTTAATGAAAAGGATAAGAAAGAAAGAAAGAAACAAGAAAGAGAAAGAAAGAAAGAAAGAAAGAAAGAAAGAAAGAAAGAAAGAAAGAAAGAAAGAAAGAAAGAGAGAGAGAGAGAGAGAGAGAGAGAGAAAGAAAGAAAGAAAGAAAGAAAGAAAGAAAGAAAGAGAAAGAAAGAAAGAAAGAAAGAAAGAAAGAAAGAAAGAAAGAAAGAAAGAAAGAAAGAAAGAAAGAAAGTGTGTGTGGACATCATTCTCACCTTGAATTTTTGGTATTTGCCTCACATTTTAGGCTCTAAAAAGTGCTCTTCTTGTACAGATAAGGACAAAATTCACCTCAATTTTTGCATTTATGTTTGTTTTTGAACTTCAAAAAAAACACAGGTCATCCTTTCCTTAATTTCTAAAACCATTTTTCCCAAAATGATTTTCCCAAAGAACATATTGTTAGAAAATGCAGACATACATATTAGTTCACATTTCTTGAGTTCAGAAAAATATTCCCAGGCTCTGTATCTGTATCTGTAAGCAGGAAGTATTTACAGGTTCACTAAAGTACCCAGGGACACTATCTCTTTTTCACAACAGTCAATAACAATTCATATAATTATTTGGGGTGACAGACACACTCATTTAAAAGAATTTGTTGGATTATAATAGCATTTTTGGTCTGGCTGCATAGTGGCAAGGCAAAAATAAAGCATTTTCTCCCAAAACAGTGATAATAAACATCGAACTTATCAGGAGTGACTTCTCGGTGTCCAAGCTGCTAGCTGTTCAGTACACTCATGAAATGATTAATTGGTCTCAATCAGTTCTCAGCAGGAAGACCCACCTCATGGTAAATATCTCCACAATTGGTACTAATTAACTCTGTTGTCACCTGTCACGGCTGCTAGGCCAGGACCTGAGTGAGGGGCGAGACATCTGTACCAGCGGCCGAGGCCCAGCTGGTGAGGGGTCAGAGCCCCACTGGCCAGGCTACTGCAGTAAGCGGCAAACCACAACCCTGCCTGCCTGTGAGGATGCAGGAGATGAGGTAGGCAGAGTGTGCTCAGGAGGGGGCGTTGTGAATCTCAGAGAGAAAATGCACCTGCATTCAACTGATGCAAGTTTTCACAGTAGATTGGTTTTGAAGCCAACCAGGCTGTACTTCAAATCCAGGCTTTGCCATTTTCTATTCATGTGACCTTAAGCCAGTACCTTTCACTATTCTGAATGTGGGCTTCCTAATCTGAAAAAATAAAATGGAGGCAAAATTACCTACCTAATAGGACTGATATACCCATGTGTTATGACATGCTTAAAAGTTAGTATCCACTCAGAAACTTTGACATGCCCCCCCACAACTACATAGCCCTATAAACTAGAGTGACAGGATCATGTCATTAGCCATCCTCACAATAAGCAAGGAAGATCCAAGGTGTCCAGTGTCCTCATAGATAGTGATGCTGAAGGGAAGTTGGGACCTAAGACTTTCCTAAGAGTCTGATCTTTTCAGTAAAGGGGGCAAGCAAGGAGACACACGCACACACAAGCTCACACACACAAATAGCAAATAGCAATCAAAGGAAAGTAAATAATGGTGTTCAAGCAGAGAAATGTAGATTTCACAGTTGGGTCCATTGTGCTAATGGAATGGGAGTCCACAAAGGGAACATCACAGGCACAACCCTACGCTATGCTCAAGAAAACTCAGCCCACAGGGATACTGGGTTATATTCTACTAGGCAATTGTTTTACTATTAGTTTTTTCACATTTCCCCAAGATGGGAAGCACCTAGGTTTTTGTTAAATGCAGAGCCCACCAGTCCTCTTTCCTGAAAATTCTGATTCAGTAGATCCGAACTGGGACCCAAGAATCCGTGTCTGTTTTATGTAATTGGCAAGTAAACTTGTGGTGTAAAACATGATGTTTTACTATGACAAAGACCACACGTGGTTTTTGTGTGTGGTGATAATATTTAAAATATATCTTTCTAGCAATTTTCAAATACACAATATATTGTCAACTGTAGTCACCATAGTATAGAATAGGTCTCTTATACTTCTTCCTCCTGTCTAAATGAAGTTTCATGGCCTTCGAAACTTTGCCTACCATCTCCTGAATTCCCCCACCCTATGAAAAATGACCTGTGTTTTTGAGGAATTTTCCGCTTGTTTATATTCAGATAAGTATGAGAAACATTAACTTAAGATAGTGCTCTTCACACTTGACTGTACAAGGGAGCCTTAGAAAACATTGCTGCTTGACTCCTATCCTCAGAAATTCTAGTTTAATTGTTATGGAATATGACCTGAGTATCGGGGATATTTTTTAAAGTTTTCTAGTTGATGCTAAGGCACAGACAAATTTAGAGTAATGCTAATTTAGGAAATAGCCCAAACGCTACCCATAAATTATAAGTAAGTAATAATCTGATGTAAAGTCATTTCACAGCTCAGTAGCTTCCAATCTTAATTCAAGATCTGAAAGTGTTGTTTAACAACAAGAACTCGAAAGGTTAAGCCACATAACAAATAATTTAATAACAGGTTTAAAAGACAATTTTCCCTCTCCTCTTAAGTACTAATCAGGCCCAACCCTGCTTAGCTTCTGAGATCAGATGAGATCAGGCATGTTCAGGGTGGTATGGCCATAGACAAAAGACAATTTTCCAACCTACATCATCAGGGCAGGAGCAAGAGTTGCTGCTGGGCTTATGTAAAAGAGACTTATTGCAAAATTAGGAGTTCTCTGGATGTTCATTGTCTGTAGAGATATTTCTTCAAATTAGGAATCAAATCATTCCTAATTTTATCTGGGGGCATTACATTTATCAAAGTCTTTAAACTACCCTACCTAATTCAAATCTTTCAAAATCCGCAGAGACAAAGGCAGCAAATATGTTCTGTGGGTGAGGCGAGAACCACCATGGATTAAAATTCAAGGCTTAGACTCCTCACACACATTAGGGTAACTACTAAAAAGTAAGGGGAAAAAAAAACAGGAACTAGCAAGCATTGACAAGGATATGGTGAAAGCTATTTGGTGCTGTTAATTGAGTGTAAGATGGTATATGCACTATAAAAGACAATATAATGATTCTTCAAAAAATTAAAATAGAATTATCAATTATGACCTGGCAATACTTATGGATATATACCCTGAACAATTAAAAGCAGAATCTCAAAGAAGTATTTGTACATACAGGTTCTTAACAGCATAATTTACAATAGCCAAACAGTGAAAGCAACCTAAATGTACCTTGATGAATCAGGAATCAATAAATACAAATAAAGTGTTATTCAACCTTAACAAGAAAAGAAATTCCACACACACTGCAACAGAGATAAGCTACTAGGCTGATGAGATAAATGAAACAAATCAGTCACAAAAGGACAAATAGGGTATGATTTTTTATTTCACTTACATCTGGTACCCAGAGTTGTCAAATTCAGAGAGACAGAAAATGGAATGGTGGTCACCAGGGGTGAAGGGAAGTGGAAGACATGAGGCATTAGTGTTTGATGGGAATAGAGTTTCAGTAGGGGAAGATGAAAATTCCTAGCAATAGATAGTGGCAATGTGAATATACTGAATATACTGAAGGCTTCTGTGTTGCATACTTAGAAATGGTTAGAACGGTCATTGGGGGAGCAGGTAGAGACAGGGTCATGCTACTTGTTCAGACTGGTCTCAAACTCATGTTGATTCACTTGCCTCAGCCTCCTGAGTGCTAGGACTACAGGTGTGCACCACCATGCCCAGCTAGTAATTTTTATATTGTGAGTATTTCACCAAACTATTTTAAATAAATAAATCCTTCCAAAGCATGCCAAAAACAAGCAAATAAACAAAAGCAGCATAAGGTTTAGAGGATTCATAGGGCTGATAGGTAGTAGAGTGGAAAGTAAATTCTTGGGACTCAAAGTCTGCTAATCTTCCTTTCCTCCCTCAACACCTTTCAGAGAGTAGAAATTGAAGGTAATGCTGAAAATGAAGTAAAGTGCAATGAATGATTGCTGAGAAAACTGTGATTGAAGTAGTCCAGACATTTGTCCTGAAGATAAGAAGTTCAATAAGACCCATGAGCTCAAGAACACGTTGCACACTAAGATTTTTAAAAGCTTGATATATATTTACATTCCATAAATTCACCCTTTACAACCTACCATGCTGTGAACTTTTGGGAGTGTTCACAAAGCTGTTGATTAGGGTTTGTCCTTTGATGTCTCATTCCACTTCGCATGATGTTATTAAGCCTCACTCGTGTTAGCATCAGGGCTTCACTCGCTTTTGCCGCCCAGCATTGTTCACCAGCGTTTCTCCCCGTTGTGTATCCCTTCCTCCATCGGTGGACGTCTGAGTTGTTTCTTCTTTCTGCCTGTGATGAATAATGTCTTGTAAGATTTCGTGTACAAGGATCTGTGCGGTTGTCCTAGGTAAACATCTGAGACTGGAACTGCTGGATTTTATAACTCTATTTTTAATTTTTTGAGGAACTGACAGACCAAAGTGTCTGTACCATTTTACATTTCTATTAACATTGGAATGAGCTTTCCAGTTTCTCCACATCCTCACTGACGCTTGTTTTTTCCTTTTTTAAAAAACATTCTAACCACCTTTGTGTGTGTGAGGTGGTGACTCTTGCAGTGTGTGCACCTCTCTGTGCATTCTCAGTGCAAGACCAGCGCTTGGCATAGGATGGGGCCCTTAACAGTGAAAGGCATGATGGTTCCCAGGGATTCTAAGAGAGGTCACCGCATGGTTGTTTTCTAGTCTTTCAAAAATTGAATTGATGTCATCAGTTCCTTTTATTTTTTTTCAAACATGCAATGAATCAAGAAGTAGTAGAGAAGCTAAGTCAGTCTTTTATCCCAGGCATTCCCAAAGTAATGGGTTAATAACTTCAGGTAGAGAATCATTTCTTTTACAGGTTGATTTTGTACCCTTCCATAGTGTTTATTATAGATTTTGGATCATATATACTTTTTCAGTTTCTTACACTAGGGAGACAATACGGTATTTACACATGTGGGTTTGATTTATCTCACTTACGAGTATGGTCTCAAGTCATGACCATTTACTTATAAAAGTCTCAATGCAATCTTTCTTAATAGCTGAGTAGTACTCCATTGTATAAAAATACCACATCTTTTTTATCCATTCTTTGATTGGTGGGCACTTGGGTTGTTTCCAAGATCTGGTTATTACAAATTGGGTTGCTATAAACATGGGTGCACAGATATCACTGTGGTATGATGTTTTCAGTTCTTTTGGGAAAATACCCAGAAGTGAGATAGCTGGGTTGAATGGGATCTCTAATGCTAGCTTCTTGAGGAATCTCTACACTGACTTCCACAGTGGTTGCACCGGTCTTCACTCCCACCAACAGTGGAGAAGAGTTCCTTTTTCCCCACAGCCCCTTCAGCATTTGTTGTTGCTTGATTTTTTTTAATCTTGGCCATTCTTTCTGGAGCGAGATGGAATCTCAGTGTTGTTTTAATTTGCATTTCCCGAATGACCATTGATGTTGAACATTTTTTCATATATTTATTTGCCATTTGTATTTCTTGCTCTGAGAAGTGTGTTGAAAAAATGGAGTGTGTGTCCCCAGATGTAGACTTAAAGAGAAGAAGCGAAAATGCTGAAAGGGAAAAATGCTCTCGCTTTATCTATAGTTAAGTGCCAAATCAAGACTTGTGCTGGCTTTGCCAGCTTTATACCGTCCATACTCTCAGATGCCCAGTGCTACCTGAAGGCTGATAACAGGAGAGTTTTCAACAATAATATTTCCCAATTGCATGTGTTTCTATTAAAAAAAGAAGTATCTTTGTGGGTTTCTTAGGTACTTGCAGAAATATACACTGGCTCACTAGTAGCCATCAGGATCTGATCTGTCTGCCTCACAGTCCTCTGACAGCTAAGCATTTGCTTTTAGGCAAATAAAATGTCAGCCACCATTAAACAGCATATGGCAACAATATGGCCCTGCCTTCCCTAGAGACCAACCTCTCCCCAGAAGAGATGGTACTGGAAATAGGAGAATGGAAATAGCTCTGAATGCAGGAACCCCGCCCCTCCCACACAGGCACAATGGCTGAGGAATGGGCAGAGTGCCACACTCAGAAGGACATGGCAACTAGATCAAATGTGAACTCCGGGGTGAGCTTCCCAGCCAGCAGTGACCAAAGGCTTTCCACCAGGGCATTTGGGTCTGTGGTTAAGGGAAGTATGATCCCTAAGCTGGCCTGGATTAGCTCTGCAAAATAGAAAACAGCCTTCACAGCCACTTAAAGAGGGGTTTGGGCTAACTTTGAACGCATGTGGTGGTGTGCAGTGATTGAAGGGAGACATCTAATGGAGAGTCCCCACCCTTCTCATCTCTCTGAATTTCCCTCCATAATGGTGCAAGAGGAGCTAACTTCCCTTGAAATAGACGAGGAGGATGTGGAAGCTTGTCAGCTCAGGTGCAGGGAGACGTGTAACAGCATGGGGAAGGAGGGGGCTACTCTGCGGGGACACTCAGTCACCAAGACTAAGAAATAGCCAAGTTTCCTCACTATGGCTTGGTCTTCAAGGCATACTCTCAAAATATTACTTGTCTTGATTTGGCAAAAATTGTATTATGCAAATGACTTAGAAATACTGGTTACTCATGTAACACTGCCTCTGTGTTTATGTGCATTGGAATGGAGTCAGGCTCCTCAGTTTTATATCAAGTATTTAACATAGAGCCTTATCATATTTCTGGGTTTCTGATTTAACCAAAAACATGGCCACATCACTGAAATCACTAGTTCTGTAAAAACAGAGTTCAACTGTGGTGTTAAAAATGCTTACTTTGATGAAGCAGTTGACGTTGTTCAAAAATTCTCAGTCACTTTATAATTGTTTTCTACTCACACAAACTACTTGATTAGAACTTTTAAAGGCCAAACATGTAATTTTTCAACATAATTCTAAGACTCTTTCATCTTAATGAATAAAATAAAATTGGTGGGAAAGTTACCGAAATGTCTGTATATATACACATTGTTCGGGCATTTTCCAAGGCCTTGCTGAGGAGTGTTCGTGAAGATGCCCCAGAAGGAGGGCTTCCTTTGTGTGGGTTAATAGAGCACTGTTCCCAAGAATCGAAGAAGACTAAACATTTGGATGGAAAATAAGAAATTAGGTCAATCATCAAAATGTTTGTCACTGTTATATCAAAAATCAAAGTACTTAATATCTCAAGAAATGACTGAATCCTAAACTTTCTGTCTAGGTAATTCATTATTTCCATATGCATGAGAATGTCAAGTGTGTCATTTTCTGGAGATCTGTGTTGAATTTCTATGTGTAGATTGGCATAAATATTCTACATTCATACATATATATATGATATTTATATAATATACATTTAGATATATTCATACATAGTACATATAATTAATGTTTTGAGCTTAAAATATAAATGAAATTAATGAACATAATTTTATTTCATATTCTAATTATAAAATGCAAATGAGTAGTTTTACTCTTTTTCCTCATGAAAATATTATAAAAATTGGTTTTCAGGAAAACACAGAAGATTCTGATGGCAGAACCTGGTGTCCAAAGTGATTTTACACTTTGTAAGCATTAATTTGACAGTTTATCAAATTTAACTGGAATACTGAATTCCAGATGGAGAACTTTTGTGACATTTAAAAATTTTTTAAATGGTTTAGTAGTCCTTCATGAAAAGTGTCTGATAAATGAATGAAGATGGAACAAATGAATGAATGAATAAGCAGGTATTAGCATGCTCACTTTGTGGAGTTAAGTTCTAATTGACAACCAACTGTGAGTTCCAGCTTCATAGAAATACCTCCTGTTTGTTTTCTCCACTTCAGTCTCTCAACAAACTGGGAAAGATTTGGTGGAGTATTTGCTGAGATTTAGCTGAAACACGGAAGCAATTAAGTGGTTGAATTCTGGATTTTTCCAGTTGAATGACATTCCTTTATCCATATTGATTTGAGCTTTGGTAAATTCAATTGTTGATACCACCTGGATAATTTTAAATCTTTCTGAAGGTTTAAAAAAATGTTTCCAACATTGCTCAAGCTACATAAGAATTTCATCAATTGAGAACTAAGAATCATTTCTGTGGGATGTGTAAAACAAGAAGCTGACCAGCATTATTTTCTTCTTTAATTCACTGTTATTATTGAAAGTTATTCTTGACCTTTATGAAAACCAGATTGGGGCATGGGCATGTTCTTCATCGAATCATGTTCAAGGAATTGGAACTGAAAATCATTCAAACTAGGAAAACATGACATTGAAAAATAGTCTGCATTCTTTACAGAGTATCCAGACTGTTTCTGAGTAAAAAACCTTAGGGTGATAGTAGATCTGCTTGGGTTTTTTTTGTTGTTGTTGTTGTTATTGTTAGGTTTTTGTTTGTTTTGTTTTGTTTTAAGAAATGGACATTTAGCTTGCCAGTCTGAAAGAAATTCGTTATTTTTTCTTTAATCACTGGGGTTTTTTGTTTTGTTTCATTTTGTTGGTTTTTTTATTTTTTTGTTTTTTTGATTTTTTGTTTTTGTTTTTGTTTTTTTGGCTTATGGGTTACAACCTCTGACTTTCATACTTGCTTAATTAGAAAGTTGTGATTTCTCACTATTGCCCAGAAAAAAGATTTCCAAATAGTCCCAGTCAAGGTCTTCTCTTGTCTACGTCAGGATTTCCCATCAGTCTGATTTCCCAACTGGCTTCTCCAGGCTGTTTCCCAAACAGATCATACTGTGGGTCATTTGCCAGCCTCTGTCCTGTTGTTCCCAGTTCTTCCTTCTTGTCACCTCATCTCTCAGGAATGCCTGATTCTTATCCTTCCCACCTGCTGAAGGTTCCACAAGACTTCAAGATATAATACATCCCCTTCCAAGAAGTCCTTGTAGACACTTCTTCTCCCTCCCTCCCCCATTCACCACACTCACTGGGACACACGCGCAGGCTCCTGTGATTTAGCTGGTCATGTGTTATGTTCAGAACTGCTACTCTGGTGTCAAGATGATGACCCCAAGAGACAAGCAGAGATGGAAACCCATTTCTCTCTCCACATGCCAAGGCCTGTTCCTGACCATGTGACTATGGCCACACTGAGGGCACCATTTTCTTTTTTATTCAAAGCAGCATGCAGAGCACCAGCAGCTTCACTCATCTGAGTGTGCACTTTTGGAGTTCTCTTTGCCAGAGCATGAGTTTGTTAAGGGTATTAGCTACTTTTTGCTTCCTCCTATTTTTGGTAAATAATGCCTTTCTTATCCATAGTATGTTCTCTGTGATTGTTCATTGATCAATTTAACTGAAAGAATGGAATGTGTTCTTTAAAAACAAGTCAACTTATAAATTCAAATATGGAAGACACTTCAGAAATCAAATAAGATGAGAGATCATAACTTGTCTGATTTTAAGTACGTGAGCTAAGTGATTTCATACAAAATGTAGCACCCAATAGTTGTTTGTGAAATTTCAGAAACCGCATTTGTGACGCAATGACAGACCATGGCAGAGCTGGACTGAAACCCATTTCAGGCTGTTGGTTAAAACAGGCAAAGGATAACATTACGAATTATTTGGAGTGGACAGGATGAATGTCAGGGAGAATGCCCATAGGAACGGTGGTATTTTGGGAGGACACAGTTGGATCAATTTGAGGTCAGTATACTTCCTAGAAGTCTACACGAGGTCAAAGAAAATAATTTTAAAACTTCCCATCTTAACGTGCTTGCATTTAGAATGACTCTGCACTCACCAACACTGCTCAAAGTATAACGTGACGCGGCCGTACTCTTAAAGGAAACAACTGCTTTGTAAAGAGTTCAGTGGAGAATTAATTCAGTTCTGTTGCAGTTTTATTTAAGAAATGAGAAATGTCCATAAAGCAAGTTCTACAGACCACAAATCAATGGTGTACTTAAGATAGGTTTTATGCCTATTTGATGACATGGCCAAGATTTCAGATTTCAGATTTCAGAGGGTAAACCACTGGCTGACCTCTCAAGAGAAAGTCCTGTGTCTGTGTGAAAAATTGCCTAGTAACTATGCATCTCACCACCCCAGCTTTCAATTGCTTTATGTTTTCCAAGATGTATTGAGTTTACGCGATGAACCATTTTCTCTTTGGGAAGAAATAAGAGGCAGTGGCCTACTCTACAGCCATTCATGGAGCATTTCTCTCTTTTTCCCTCGCAGTCCTCTGTGATGTCCGTCTGCTTTGCCCGTTTTCACCCTAATTTGGTGGTTGGTGGGACTTACTCGGGCCAGATTGTCCTGTGGGACAATCGCAGTCATCGAAGGACGCCTGTGCAGAGGACACCCTTGTCAGCTGCTGCACACACAGTAAGTCAAAGTATTGTCACATCCTCATCAGCTCAACTTGCAAAAGTATGGCCACTGCCAGTCATGCGAAGTGAGAAGTATCTAGTTCACAGTGATGCTGTCCCAACCGACAAAAATACAGCCGAGTGGAAAGTAGGTAAAAGAAGCATTGACTTTAGAGAAGGCTCTTGATCTGCAAGTTCTAGCATGTAGAAAAAGGCCCCAAAGCAGGAAGGTTAAAACTGTGAAATGACACAGAGAAACACTTTGGAAGAGGTATCTCTGCGTATATTTGCCTGAAGAAATCATTCCCATCTACATATTATAAAGTGAAACAAATACTTTCAAATAGACCTTGCAGAGTAAGCACTTCATGTCTAGGGATGTTAAACGAGACATTTGCCAACAGACCATTTCCATTTGTGATTTGAGAAGGTATACGTCTTTAAATTCAGGAATGTGTGGTGTAAGTCTCAACACAAAGTCTACAGTGACAATATAATCCCCAGGGTTAAAAGTCAACATCTCAAAACCATTACCCATAATTTAGTAGAAGAGGTTCAGTGTAGTGTTCGTAAGACAACTGCACTGTCATTACCTTTAAGAGAATGGCAGGTGTGTGTAGCAATTGTTTGGAGGAATGAAAAAACGGGCATGTCTCCATCAATCTCTGCTACCTTGACGTTCAGGATAGATGATGCTCTTTCACTGAGATGTCCAAATTATGCCCAAGAATAAGGCTTTGCTATTGTCTTCAATTTCCTTAATGTGGTTGCTTCTTTTTTTTTTCATCTCCTGGCCTCAAAGTCATTCTACCTTGAAAAGGGTCTGCTAGCTGTTTTAGCTGAGACTATGAGGAGGAAAATTCTTCCGCTCTTATAAGTTTGATGATAGGAAATGATAAATACCAAGTCAGTCCTAATTTTGATTGACTGGGTCAAAGACACATGCTGGTGAAACTAGTTCTTGGAAATCTCGAGAAATCACTCTTACCTCTTTCCCATTTCTCTAAACTAATAGCAGAAAATCGGGGCCCAGGAAAAGAAGGCTCAGTGCAGGTGTTTTCTCTAGTAGTGTGAAACTGCTTTTTGGCTCTGTGTACCTGTCTGGTACATTTGTGAAGATACCTTCTGAAATTTCAAAAATTGTAAATACAGATGTTAGAGCACTTAGCAGTAAGATTTTAGGGAAAATCCAAATCTGGGAGTTCTTCCAAAGAGTTAACTCCCCACCACCACCAAGAAACTTAGAATGTGATCATCACAACAAAAATACAACGATTATCAAAACTATGGCATTATTTCTGTTAGAAAACAAAACAAATGTCTTTTTTTTTCCTTGCTGCATTTTGTCTAATGCATAGCTAGAAGTGCATAGTTAATTTTGTGTTCGTCTTGCAACTTCCACTTTTGCCTGACTGATTGGTGCCAGGACCGAAAAGGAAAAGGGGCCCACCGCAGATCACTCACTAATTTCCTTTCACACCCACCACACATATGTATTTGGGACAACAGGAAATCATAATTAAAACAACATCCTTCTGCCACACAGTAAGTTTATTCCAAAAATAAATAAAAACAATCTGGTGTCTCTACTGGAAAAAAGAGCTATATTGTTTTTTATTTTTTTGTTACTTCTTTCCCATTAAGTGGAGTTGTATCTGTGCAGGTCCTTGCCTAGGCATATCCCAGTGTCTGCTTCTCTACATATCCAGGTTTCTTTATGTCTCTCTTTTTTGCGTTTTATTACTCATGAAAGGACAGCCCTGAAGTACTAATTAAAACCTGGTAGGGGATACCATACGAGTTCCTGCTCGGGGTTTTGGCTTTATGTATTTTCCAAATCTGGCTTCCCTCCCTATATTACCCTTGGGAGTTTTGATCCTTGAGAGTTTGGTTATTTGTGTGGGGGCTTGAGGGTTAACAGAGAAGCCCCATTGAACTCTTGCTGAAAAAATCAGGTGGATTTCAGACTCACAGCAATGTTTGTACCATGCATTCTGCTTGTGGGAGAAGGAAAGTTGAATTCAGTGCAGTGGCTTCTGGGATAACACAGACCAAGTCCAAACCATGCAGCTTCTTGAATATCCATTCTGTATCACTCTTCACTTTTACTAAGTCTGCTACTCTTAGGTGGGAATCTGTTATATCTATTCTCCCATTTGACATCCACACAGAGCTGGGCATGTTGGCTTGAGTTTGACTGCATACTGTTTTAGGGTCTTCAACATCAAAGACTTGGAGGAGAGCATTATCAATGGTTCCACAAACAATCAATCCTTTAGATAAGATCTGATCAGGATAACATTTGTCTTCACATCTCTGCTGTACTTACCACTGTACAGATTCACTTAGGCTCATTCATTTGAAAGTATGTCTAGGAGTGTGACATTAAAAAGACATAGGGACTTACAGTAGCTAACTGTCTATCAACATGAGTGAAAGAGGTGATATAACTGTCAGAGCAGCAGCTGGAATCTTAGGACTCACTGAAACAGTCATGTTGTTTATCATATAAGAAGTGATAATTCAGTGCTAACTAGATATTTGTATCGTGTGTTCAAAATATAGGTAGACAATTCTATTTTATTCTCAGAACTTTACCATTAGAGAAACTCAGATTTTTAGAAAGTTTATTCATGGGCCAGAAATGTAACTTAGTGGTGGAGTGCTTGCCTAGCATGTACAAAGCCTCAAGTTCAATCCCAAACACACGCACACACACACACACACACACACACACACGAACAGTACATACAAAAGAATGACTAGGATGGGGATGGTTTTGCAAACCAGGTATCCAAAAACCTGGGAACTGGTAATGGTAAGTCAAAGTAAGGCAAGATTTAATGGCTAGGGGCCCAGGATGTAAAACCACAATTTATGGCGGGCGTGCCACTGCATACCTGTAATCTCATCTAATCAGGGGGCCTAGACAAGAGATTTGCTAGTTTGAGGCAGCTTAGTAAGTTAGTAAGACCCTGTCTAAAAATAAAAATGATAAGGTCTGGGGATGTAGCTCAGTAGGATACTTGCCTAATATGCACGAGGACTTGAGTTCAATCCCCAGTGCCAGAAAAAAAAAAATTCACATAGCAGGAAGTTTACTAATTTCATCTATATGATCCCAGAGGGTACTACACTAAAAATAGATCCATGAACTTTTTAAAATCTCTACTAGTGGAAGGAAAAGCTATCCAGGACTCAGCACTAAAACTAGCTACCCTTTTAGAAAGGTGTTTGGACCACTTCTTGGATGAAGCAGACGAGAAGATCAACTTGCTGATTATTATTACTCTTTCTGACCAGGAGTTTATATGATAATCATAGTCTGGGAACCATCCTTTATATAATATTGGCTTTCCAGTATTAAAGACTGTTTCATTGTCATTGTGGCTAGGTATTACGGACAGTAACTCATCAGGAATAAAACAGACTGTTAGCTATTTACACAGAGAAGCATCAAGTAAGTTGTGGTTTGGCCACTCATGACTAAGCTGCCTAAAATCTAACCCAAATTGCTGCTAGGTTCTGCTTATGCTAACCCCCCATTTAGTGTTTAATGTGCAGCTGCAAATGGTTTTAGCCTACCATGTAGAATTCTGCAGAATGGGATAATCTGCTAGAGTAATGATGGAAGGCTAGATACAGCAGCTTGCTATGGTTTCCAGGATGTATAAATGACCTTTCTCAAGGCCCTGGCCAAATCTAAGTGGCCATACTACTCCAGATGGTATTTTGAAAAAATAAATCTATCATTATCCTATATTTTGCAATAACATAACAGAAACTAATTTTATCTCACTAAGCACATTGTGCCAGTAATTTCACCACCAATATCTTCACCTCAATTAAAAAACCAGGTGAATATTAACCACTTATCAAAAACTGTTACCAAATGTTTAGGGCCGTGACTCTAATGCATTAAACTCCAGATTTACAGACACGTATTTCTTCCAGCAGTCACTGGCTCTATGCTTTGGAAGACTGTCTTTTCTCATCACTCAGGTAGAACTTAGAAGTTAAACTGTGCGTTGGGGATTTAAGTAATCCAAGCTCACCTCTCTGGGTTCCTTCTGCCCCATCCATCCTCATTTGCCTTCCTTTGGTTCTGTTGTGTCTCATTTGCCCCTGAACAAAGTGAGGCTTCGTAAGCATTTCTACTGCTATGTGTTGCCACCAGAGAGTTGAGAAGAAAATCAGGCTCAAATTAAAACCGGAAAATGAACCGAGGTTCGTATTCTAGTAGAATGTGTCACTCCTTAGGCCTTGTTTTAGAGTCATGTTTTTGACACCAGGCGTGATTGTGATCTGTCAAAGCTGCACCTGATCGTCCCTGTTGATGCTTTTGCAGCATCCTGTGTACTGTGTCAATGTTGTTGGGACCCAAAATGCTCATAACCTCATCACTGTCTCCACTGATGGGAAAATGTGCTCCTGGAGCCTGGACATGCTGTCAACTCCACAGGTGGGTATGTTTTTCCTTATGCATAAGGCATGCTACTGAAAAGAGATCCTTACTGGGGAATGTAATTTATAAAAGCCAAACCCTCACATCCTATAGAAGGTTAAACCAATGGATGCCTTGAAAGAGAGGGGCCTGGTTTCAGCAGTCTCTTCTTGAAGCCAAAGCCCATTTCCTATACTGAAAATCTTGTAATTATTGTAATACATTAATCCTTAGGTCTGTTTCAAGTGATAATGAAATAATTCATTTTAAAGCACAGTGATTAGAGACGTTTTCCGTGGTAGGAATTGTATCGTGGACCAAACAAATGGGGTTGAATCTCAGCAAAGCTTTCCCTTATGTGTTCTTGCCTTGAAAGAAAGGTATCATAACAAAACAGAAATCCAACTCCTTGCTTGTAGCCGTACTGCAGACAACTGCTATGTGCATAAAGAATTTGTTAAAACATCCATTTTTTTCCTCTGGAATGTTTGTTACTATGGCTTTTGTCATTCCTTGCTCAAATTAGAATTCGAAAATGAAAAAGTTCCAGTAGTTCCAAACAACTACTGATTGCACTAATGGAAACCAATCAAAGGAGCAGAAGCAGGGAAGAAACAACTTTTAGAATGTATGTATGTCCACATACACATTCAGACCCATAGTGGCATGCTTAAATACACACACACACATGCACACACACACTTTTTCACATTTCTTTGTGTGAAAGAAAGTACTTCTCTATTCTTCAACTAAAAACCATGAAGAGTTCATTGACAAAAATACGAGGAAGCATCCAAAAACTTATGAAACACATCTAGTAGGTAATTCTCAACTTTAATATCCCTGTTCCCTTTCCTGGAATAGCAACTCTAGAATGTCTCTTGCTCTGTTTAAGAAGATACTAAAATTGCAAAATATGTAAGGACATGTGGAAGCTGTAAAGAACCTCCTTTAAATTTCTGCAAAATGTAGATGTAGAGAATGCTAAAACTAATTAAATTATTTATATAATTTTAGTGGGAAAAAAGGAGAGTGTTAAACTGCTTACAATTTAAGTTCCTCTGTTTTTGCTGATTTTTAACATTATACAGATCTGGAAGTTGTGTGTGGGCATTTTATGGTTTTGTCTTAAAATTTTCAGCAATGTCTTGTTTGCTTTTAAAAGCATGAAGATTATAAACAGATATAAGAGCAGACCTTCGATGGAGGAATTTTTAATTGCCCATTTTGCTGATTAAACATGCATTTGTTTAGGTTAAAACCAGTGGTACAGGCTCCAAGATCATTTTTATTAATGTTAGGATGCCCGCAGATGCCTGTTTCTGCACAGAGACAATCTGCGGCCTGGACCCCATGGATGGCCTGGAGGAGCAGAGGAGCCCCACAGCCTATGCCACCCTCATCTCTCTGCCCAGTGAAAGTTGACACTGACTTGAGAGATGGGGCAGACCATTGACAAGTCATTTTGCTGTTTTATATTGTCAGAGCACTGCCTCCTTTACCCTGGACACCAAGTGTGCTGCTAGTGTGGATCCTGAGTCTGAACATAATCACATCATTTGTGGGATCCATCCTAACAGCATACGTTTCCAATTATGGACCCCTTGGCCTAAATAACCTGGTTTGCATAGGAACAGCTAAACTTTCAGGCAAATGCAATGATATGACACATCAGGATGGTTTTTCAAAATTATTTCAGATACACAAAATAGGCTGCTTGATGTAAATAGCCAGAAATATTCACTGTTATTAAACTTAACTCATTAGTATGTCATTTAAAATATTCTCTAGTTCCTAATTTTAAAAATTATTTTATACCAAAAGAAGGACTCTCATTTACTATTTTAAGCAATTAAACCTCATTCTTTGCAGGCTAATAGCCCATATACCCACCACATGGAGGCTACCCTTCATGAAATCTAGTTCCTTGAGTTAAAATCTGGTTTTTATGACATGAGTGACAATTTTCTGGTTTCAGTCCATGGAGGACCTAGAGTCCTGCCTTGACAAATGTACTTAGTACATCTGATATTAATACATGTGTATTCTCAGGAACAATTGATTTTGAAAATGTTTGTAAATACAAGGGTATTGTGTGTTTTATTAAAGCCTGGGGCTGACAAGTGTAATCATTACAGTATTATCTTTAGTTTCTGCACCATTAGTTTCCAAACTCTCACCTGTCATCTCTGCCTGACTTAGGAAGCAGCAGCACATGCTGATGAAATCCAGCCGGCCTGAAACCAGAGATACACAGCAGCGTGAATGTCAGGAGCACTAAAGCGTGGTTTCTGGCACAGCCAGGGTCTTTTGTAACGCTGTGTGAAAAGCAAACAGACGATTTAGCCAAATGATTTTTCCATGCTATCTTTGGCATGGAGAGGAGTTGACAGATGGAAATGTAACCACACCGTGTTTTGCTAGGAGAGCATGGAGCTGGTGTACAATAAGTCCAAGTCCGTCGCTGTTACCGGAATGGCCTTCCCGACGGGAGATGTCAATAACTTCGTGGTCGGCAGTGAGGAGGGTACAGTCTACACAGCCTGTCGTCATGGAAGGTGATTTTCTGTTTTCTTACTGATGACATGGCCCTCGTTTCCAAAAGTCTGTTGCCACATTCTAGAGTAAAAGCACCTTGCATTATAAGTCAGGTATTTATGAACAAAACGCAAAGCACACCTTCAAGGCTTTATTAATTTAAAGCATACAGAGGCTCTGGTCCTTAGCCATTTCTAAGTCTTTGGTGGTTGAACTTCCTTGGGAGAAAATGTGCACACTTCTTAATAGAAGCTATTGCACTGTTTGCCATTTCTCAGCCTCATCTGCTGTATATACTTTCAAGTTCCAGCCCTGTGCCTATTGGGGACCACCGTCCCGGAACTTCGCCTGTCTGCCCACGTCTACGTGAGCTTGCACTTTGGTTTCCTCCATTTGGTCTCTTGTTCCTCTCTTCTTTGCTTGACTAATTCCTGTTTATTAAAGAGCCAGCACAGAGATCATCCCACATTGAATCTTTTCTGACTCTTGAGCAAAGAAAACCACACCCTTCTTTAGGTCCTGCAGATATTTTATCCCTTTTGTTCACTCATTCTTTCTAGGAACATTGGTTGAGAATCTTCCCTCTGTCAGACATCATCCTAAGAATGCCGAAAGGAACAGAACTGATACAGAGTTCATGCTCTTGTTAAGGGTAAAAGACTAATAAGCAAGTAAATATATAGTTTAAGATGATAAGTGATAGAGAAAATTAAAGTAGAATAAATAGAATAGGGATATTGGGTGTCAGGTTTACTATTTCGTATATTCTTCTATGTGTTTCTACCATAGTATTAATCACATTTCAATTATTCATTTATCTACCATTTGTCCCTTGCTAAACTACTTACTTTTCATCTTTGACTCCCTGCCTAGTATCTGGCACATAGTAAATAAAGACCTAAAAATCTATACTGTATAGGGAATAAAGAAATAACAAAATCTAAATAATACAGATAAGTTCCTTGCTACCCTTCCTCATAGTCTGAGCAGCCAGAACAGTGGGAGATACACAGACCACCACGCAGTTTTCAGGCGGCAAGATCTTTCCCTTATTGAGAGGCCGGCAGGTGCCTCTGGATAACAGAACTGTCAAAATAATATGGATTCCAATCATTTGGACTGGACTCTAAAATTACATGCAAAACCTCATAGGTGGCCTCAACATCTTTTTAAAGGATAACTATGTTCACATTGATGCTTAATCTCTCTTTCCTTCATAGTTCTTGTTCAATTGTTTTTTTTTTAATCTCTTATATTCATTCTAGGCTGCTTAGATTTAATGGGAAATGACAAATAGTTCCAAGTTCATACTTCTATGTTTTTGTAATTTTAGAACTAATGAACATCCATGGTTAAGCTACGTGATTTTTTCCATTCAAATAATGTAAGCCATGATGTTTCTACTGTTTTGTTTCTAAACAAGCAGTCTTTGCCCTCCACACATGATTTAAAGATGACTGAAGAAGATATAGCTCACAGTTTCATGTCCAATATGCCTACAACATAAAATGTGGCCAAATAAAACATTAAAGTTTTTTTATTAAACCATAAAAATATCTGATAAATTATTCATTCATGCAAACATTTGAGGCACATCTCCTTTGAGCAGAGTGCTTTGCATGGTGCTCTGAGTCATACAGGTGTCATTTAAACCAGGTTCCTGTCTTCAAGAAACTGATGACAGTGAGAAAGAAAAATGCACAAATATCTGTAGCAAAAGTAGGGTGTCATTCATGCATATGAGGTGCAGACAGCACAGAGAGACAAACTGGGAATCACAGATCGATCTAGACATGTGCAATGGTCAGCAGAGTAGCGGTTCCATGAACTTAATCCGGGTTGTTACCCGGGACCTTACTTATCTGCGAAAGTTATAAAACATGTTCATTGATTTTTTTCAGATTTTTAAAAAGTTTTTCTAATGCAAATAACCTTTTACATTATGTATATTTTTATTCTGTCGCAACTGCTCTTCTCAAAGACAGCCAGAATACATGTTGTTGGTTAAAAGGAAAAGTCTCCATGGCACACACCACAAATCTCTTTACAACAAACTCGATTTCACTCTTTACATGAGCCCATCCATCTGAAATTTAAACTATAGATCTTAGAAAAATCGTGAAGTAGTAGGCATTGGTTATGTAGTAATTTTAAATGGGTCATCGAGCGGGTTACAGAGGAGAGACGGGGAATTTCTATTTTTCACCCAACCTAGAGAAGGTGCAAATCCACTTCCATAAATTAAACAAGGTCCTCATTTGGCACCCTATAAACTCTTTCAGGATGCTGTTAAGAGCAAGTGGAGTCTCACCAGGGGCCACTTCAAAGATCAGTTCCTCGTGTTCATTAGAACGAATCTAAATGATCACATGTGGAACTGCTATTAGTAGTTTCTCTGGGCATAATTTTTGAGTGCCTGTTATATGGGACACACACTGCAGCACTCTGTGATTCCAGATTTTACTCAGTACATTGACATTTATTGGTGCTCCAGGGGACCAAATGTAACTGAACCCATTTTTACTCTTAGTGATGTAATACTGAGATTTCATAATCCCTACATATTTATCATATTTATAACCTCTTGAACATGAATTTTTAAAAATGTAGTATTTTGTGTATATATTCTCTGATTTTCATAATTGTGTATAATTGTATACAGACCATAATGTGATAATAGAGGGCTGGAAATTATCCCAATTTGGTAAAATAAGGGAAATATGTCTGAGGGTAACTTTTAAAATGTGTATCACTATTTCTCAAATGTGCTTTTATTTTTAAAAGCATAATTGTTTGTCTTAAAATCATAATTTTTTCTTTTTCTTTGCTGCTTCACTCAACAAATGTTTATTGAGCACTTGCTGTATACTAGACATTTGGCAACAAGAAAGACAAGATATCTTCCCGTATGGAATTTACAAAATGTATTTATAAATTTTTCTTCTGTTCTAATTGGTGTGAAGACATGGTTTTCTCCATATTATGTTGAGGTTATGTGATTGATTTGTGCTAACAAAGATTTTTACAAATTCCTGCCTTTTTAGATATGGAAAGCATCAATTTAATGTAAGAAATTTCCTTTAAATAACAAATGATCATTCCTTGACAATGTTTAGTGGTTTATAGCCAAGAGGCTACCCAAAAGGAGCTAAAATGGAATATGTACAAAACCATTTTTAAAATGCAATAATATCATCATAAATATAAAGGCTTCTGAGATCTGCGTGTAGTTGTTTTCATCAAATTAGCTGCAAGAACGACAGGATTTGAGAAACTCCTGAAAAAGGGTAAAGTGATAAAATTTGTTGTTGAATTCTGAAGATTAAAAAGATTATCCCTCCCTCTACTGTTTTTTAGTCTCCCAAAGTGGTGCCACATGCCTTCAGACAATTTCTTTTTCTCGAAATAACTGAAAATGACCATCTTTAGTAGTGTACAGTTGTTCTTCTAAAAACTTCTGAAAATGTGATCCTGCAGAGGTGAGATTTTTAATTCACAATGCATTGTACAGGCCACTGAGAGCCGCCCATATGTGCTCTTCACACAGCAAGGCAGGCATCGGCGAGGTCTTCGAAGGTCACCAAGGGCCGGTGACAGGAATTAACTGCCACATGGCTGTGGGTCCGATCGACTTTTCCCACCTGTTTGTCACATCGTCATTTGACTGGACTGTCAAACTGTGGACCACAAAGGTAAGAATATCTTGACCCAAACTCCCAGTGCATTATACAGGATAGGGTGGTTCTTTGTCCCCTGGGGGAGCTGTAAAGCACAGCAGTACTTGAAGGCTCTTCCATGGGACGTGCCATTGGGGATTTTTATAACCTGTTCCTAAACTCCCTCTGCCCAGGCACTAGCTAAGACTTACTTTGTCAATCCAGCCTATTTATTTTTAATTATTAAATAATACTCAAAAACTTTGTGGTGGTTTAAAAAAATCTAAGGATTTGGATGATTAAGAAGCCCTTTTTCACCAATACTACCACTTGCATTAGTCAATCTCCTGGAGTTTTGTAGAATTTACTTACACGTATACTTACAGAAATTTAAACTTCAGGACTGAAATTTTTGTTTTATTGTCTGGGGTTCTTCTGTTGCTGTTTGCTTTTTTGTTTGTTTGTTGGTAGTGGGAATTGAACTCAGGACCTTGTGCTTGCCGGGCAGACACTGTGCCACTGAGCGATTCCTGTTTCTGGTAATCTATGCTTAAGACATGTTAACCAAAATAAGAAAAGGGTGTGTGCAAAAGGCTATTCACTGAAAAGTTATTGGAATACCAATATGAATAAAAATAACCCGAAAGTCTCCATCAATAGGGTATTGTGTGAATCAAAGTAGGAAAAATAATTTTCCCATACTATTATGGAATTATCTCTAGGATATATTTTAAATTAGAAAAGCTAGGTGGAGAGAAGTATGAGTAGTTTTTTGGCATTGTCTAGAATTATGTTTATATAGTTTTAAAAACAAAACAGATAAACTACACACACAAATTACTTAACAGAGAGGCAAGAAGCCAAAAGAAGCAGAGACAATAGCCAGGTTTCTTTGAATATACCTTGTTTGCATTTGGACTATATAAATATTTTATGTTGTTGTAAAACAACATAAAATAAAATTTAAAATAGTTCCTAAAAAAAATTTAAAATAACACGAAGTGAATCACCCTTACTGTGGTTAAAACTGGTGGCAAAACCTTACAGTAAGGAATGGCTTAAAGTGACTCCTAAAGGAGTATATATCTAGGACAAAAAAAGTCAAAAAAATCTTGTTACTTCTAGTATTCATTGCTGGAAGTCTGTTTGCATTGCAAAATAAATTAAATAACAATAGTGTCATTGAGAACTGAAATTATCAGCTTGACTGAAAGGAGGTACCAATTCATGAAGTTAAGTAACAGTTCTATGGTAATCCTGAATTTGAGTTGAAAGTAAGTAGCAGGAAGAATTCATGTGTGTAATGTCTTCAAATCCGAAAGACAGAACTGTTCACTATTCTACTTACCAAAAAAAGATCTAGAAATATTAACCGATACAACAGTAGTTACATTCTGAACCTCAGAGGATTCTACTAACTAAAGAGAAATCCCTGAAGAAATCACTGATTCTAAGTCTAGAGCAGGAACTGTATAAAATTTTGTACATAGTATAATATTTTTCATAACAGACGCTACCAAATACTAGAAAGTTTTTGCCAAAGGATTTGGAAGCCAAATTAAGTAAGATTCCGTTTGCCAAACATCAATAAAGTTAGTAGCTTCATGAGTTCATTATGATACTGAAGGAAATAAACAAGAACCTTGATTAGTTACCACTCCAAAATACTGGGCAAACAAACTCATTGTTTTGAAAATCAACAAGTAAAAGAAAGATTCTGCTGTTTTCTGACTTTTCTTAGGATTACTAAATAGTTGACAAGAATAACTTTTTCTTTATGAAAGTATTCTGGCTAACATAGGAAAAAAATATGATAAAATTTGGGTATCATCATTTTGCAGCCTGTAGTGGTTTAAACAAATATCATGCTTGTCCTAGTTACTTTTCTTGTTGCTGAGACAAAAAACCTGACACCCAAGGTTAAATGAGGAAAGATATATTTAGCATACAGTTTATAGAGGTTTCAGTTCCAAGGCAGGGTAGCATGGCAGACAGGCATCAGAGAAGAGAAACGGTTCATGGCAGGCAAAAGGTAGCAAAGCAAGGAAAGGACAAGCTACTAATAACTGAGTAGCAGCAAGCCTCTTTTGATCCCTTATATTGTATCTGGGCTATCTGCCCTTAGGTCAGATAGCACTCATACCTTTAATCCTAGCTCCCTTAATCCTGGCAGTACACTGTGAGTCTATCACACACTCTAGCTCAAGCTACGTCTGAGAAAGCCCCACCTGTGACCACATAAGACTTTGTGGGGATATCTAAACATAAGCCATAACAATGGTTTACACTGCTATAAAAAGATAACCTGCACAATTATGGAAGTAGACCTTTAATGTGGACTTGTCCACAAAATCACATCTGACTCTTATCAGTCCTCCAGATCTCTGAATTTGGAACCAAGAGAAGACACAGCTGGCAAATGCTAAGTAACACCATAGGTATGCAATCAACCAAATCCAGACTAAGGGAAAACCTAGGACAACAGATTTCACTTTTTTTATAAAGCTAAACGATAAAATAAAATGGAAATAAAAACTGCATAGCAAAACAAAACAGAACAAAACAAAACTTGAGACATTTCAACCAGTCTGAAAATATGGGTCTTGTGTAGATCTTGATTCAGCCAATTTAGATCAACCAATTTTAAAATCTAGGAGACTGCGAAGAAATGTAAATACTGACTGCACATTTGATGATATTTGTGAGTTACTATTTTTAGGTATGATAATGATACTATCATCATTTTAAGTGGTTTTACTTTTTAGAGATGCATATTGAAATATTTACAGAAAATACTCTGATGCTAGGAATTTGCTCAAAACAAGCTGTTTAGAAAGGGGAGAACTTGAGTATAGATGAATAAGATTGGCTATGTATTGATAATTACTGAAACTGGATGACTGGTACTATTCTATTTCTGAATATATTTGCAGTCTTTCTATAATAAAACTAAAACCAGAACAGAACCAAGCAAAAGAACAAGTAAATAAACAAAAAAGGAGTAACAATGATAGATGCTTCAGAGAGACATCAGGGCTGAAATGGGTTCATTGTATTAATCAACTCAGAAGCCCCTGGCATCTAGAGCACATACAGTGTCTATGATATGTGCTAAGGGTGTGACACAAATTATAAGGGATCAAGGAATGAGTGGAAATTGAGGAAGCACTAAAGAAGCATCAAAATATTTTCCATTTCCTTAAGGTTGTAGAGACTCTTGAGGATGCTGCTGTTTTGAAGAACCAGTAAAGAAGAAGAGTAGAAAACCTTTAAGTATAAGGTAGAAAAGGGGCCATTAAAATGTCAGCATCAATGGGATCCATTATGTGGCCTGGGGTGATGAATTTTAAAGAACAGCAATGATATCTTGTTTGCCTTAAGGATGAGCAGGAAATTAGGGGTCAAGTATGTATGGGTGTATGGGTTTAGCAAAGCTCTCTAATGATGACTATTTTCTCAATGAAGTAGCTGATAAAATATTCTGCCAAGTGGAAAATGTAAGTACCGAAGGGTGGAGATTTCAGTTGGTTCAAAAGAGAATAGGAAGAGTTCATTAGGGAAATAAAGATGGACTCTGGATGGTATGGACTCAGTTGTGTTCAGAGGAAAGAGCATTTTAGGGGCATCAATCTTCAGGGCTAATTTCCTCCAAAAGGTCAGCCATACAAATATAAGCAGAAATGAGGGGGACAGGTAGGTGAATCTGAGACTGGAGCCTTACCAGGGTGTGATGGAGGAGAAATAAAGCATGGAGTTTAGAGATAAGTACAAGTTAGCATTTGATGTTATACACTAAGAAGTCTCAGCTGAAGCAGAAAGAAATGAAAACAAACAGAAGAAAATAAAGCAAACAAGAGTTCGGAAGCCCCTGTAAGATCAATGAACAGTTATGAAAGAAGAAGCTGGGTCAGAGAATAAAGTAAGAAATGACTGTGGGAAGTGAGATCTTCAGACTTAGTGTTTCACAACTGGAATAGTTCCAGGTGATAGAAAAAGGTGAAGGCTGTGGTTGTATCTGTAGCTGACATCTAGCAAAGGTGAAGTTTACTGGAGATGTGGAGAACTCAGAGATGAAAGGTCAAGGAGCTGGTCTGCTGTGGGCATTGGAGTGGGTGAGAATAATGGCTCGACTGGGATAGAAAGAGAGACAGTGACCACAGGGCTGGAGTCCTCACTGAATTAGGAGGAAGCATCAAAAAAGTAAAGGATGATAGAGCTGGCTTTTTCCTGGAGAGCTGAGACGCTGTCAAGTAGCCTGGGAGAGTAAGCAAGGAGCTAATTGGTTTCCTGTTTTGAAAAAGAATGCATGATAATGAATATTTTCCACTTGGTTAGCTTCATAACTGAGATGGGAGGGGAGAATGGTAAGCTTATTGTAGGACTAGGACTCCACTGAGGCAGGCCGTAGAAAATGTACCCAATGAGAAGGCTGAGGACATGATCAAAAGCATTTCCTGTGTAATGGGAGACCCACTGGTTGGAGGAAGGCCTGTTCCAACTTCTGGTAAATGTGAATCTGTGAGTGGTTGGTTCAGGTGAATAAGCACTAAGTGAGATGTTTAGAAACTCCTGTGATACCTTGGGAGTGGTGAGTAGGACATGCAATAAACAGACATGAAGTTCAGGAGAGAATGCGAATCTTTACGAGGTGCTAAATTCTAGTCCAAGGAGGACAGCAGGAAGAAAAATAGGATTAAAATGCATTAAACACGCACTCCCACCAGTCCGCACCACCGCTACACCAAGTTTCATCTTTAAACCACTGTCAGGGAAGACTTCGCTTTGAAGCAGAAACTTTGTCGGTGTGGTTTTCCTTGCAAACAGAGGAGCAGGCTGCATTCCAGGCAGCTGCGTCAACAAATGCATGAGCAGCCATTTTCCTCCAAATGGCTAGAAAGGTGGGGAAGGAGGCTGGAAGGATAGTGTACACTCGGTGTGTAAATTGATTTCTATTTAATACATAATGGCAAGTCATTTTAGGAAGATGGTAACCAAATTTAAATTTTAAGGCGTTTGCTTTGCAATACTCTGCAAGATTAATTTGCACAGGCAGCCTGTAGCATTTACTGAGCTCATAGTATATTATACACTAGGCATTGAGCTGAATATTTTAAATGCATTATTCCATTAAATCCTCACAATTAACCTCTCAATAGATATTAGTATCCCATTTTATAGAATAAGGAATAGACTTGCCTGCTATGACTGGTGGGTTAGTTAGGGAAACTGGGATTTAAATTCAGTTTTGTGTGACCCCAAAGCCTGTGTGCTTAGGGCAGGGATTATAGTATAGAACTTGCCTAGCACACACAAGGTCCTGGTTTAGATTTTATCGGCGCATGTTATATGCCCCTGTGAAAATCTCACACTGAACCTCATTGATATGTACAATTAATATGTAGCAATACAAGATATTTTTAAAGTTTGTGTTCTTTTCCATACCAGCAGGCTAAGCAGTGAGACAAGGAGTCAGGTTATAATCCCAGTTCGGTCATCCAGGCAACAACTAAGATTTAAGCAACAAACTTATGAAGCACACAAGTCTGAGAGAGAAAAGCGATAACGATGGGCCCGATTTTTCTCTACCTTGGCCCCTGAGGGAGAGAATGGTGACCCACGTGACCAAGGTGGAATAGACAGGCGAGCAGGATTGGGTGGAAGGCAGAAAATGAAAAGTCTGGACACAGTCAAACTGAGGTGCCCAGAAGGTTAACTGAAGATACTTCTATCAGTCCGTAACAAAATACTTTGGTCTGAGTAAGGTCTGAAACACATGATCATGGCTCACAGTTGCAGGTGGTGGGGAGTGTCCAGGCGACTGCAGCTTCCATGGCAGGAGGAGGCCCCCTGCCTTGCTCCTGTGGCAGAAGAGACAAGACGGCTTCCCCAGACCTCCTTTACGAGGCCACTAATCCCATTCATGACCCTCATGAACAAATCAGTTCCTGAAGTTGCCACCTTTTAATCCTGTCATGGTGGAGATTAAGTGTTAAAATGCGGGTTTTGTGAGGTGATAAACATTCAGACCACAGCAATAATGAAGCACTGAGACCAAGGTGAGTTAAAAATATAGACGTGAGAGTGATCTGTATGTAGTCATTTATTCCCAAGCGGATAACTACTAAAGAATGTGAATTGGAGAGGGCATGAGTGCAAACTTGGAACCATTCATGCTGCAGGTTTTGAGGCATGAGAATGTGACAAAAGAACATTAAACACCTGAGATGTCAGTGTATGCAGTGAAGGAAAATGCCAAAAGGTCACAGTAGCTTCATGAGAGAGATTTCAGGGGAGTGTGAAGATAGACTGTGGATGGTCAGAGGCTGAGGAAGGAGAACAGTAGAAATGGGAAATATAGATCACTGTTTGGGATGGGAGGGAGCAGAAAAATCTGGAGCATGGAAGGATTTGGTTATTATTCTATTTGAGAGACTTGTGGGTGTTTATGGCCTGAAGAGATGGAGCCAGTGAAAATTATGTATCATAAAATGAAGAAAGATGGTTTCATGCGCCTGTGGAACAGCTAAGTGAGGGTTGGGGCAGGCAGAAGATGCAGGGCACCCGCAGGACTGGGGAAAGAAAAGGTTCTGGACAGGTTTAGCCCAGGGGGAGTAGAAAGGGAGCAGGGATGGAGAGAAGGTCTTTATTTTCTCAGTGAGATCAGAGTTACGATTGTCTGCTAGCTGTGATGAAACTGGAATGCAGGGAGAAGACCGGGTCTGACATGAGATGGGGCAGAGCCCTGACACCAGAGGTTGTCTGAACTAACTACACAGAGTTGAGGACCAGCTGAGCTAAATACCACAGATGCACTTTTAAGTGATATTCAACTTAAAAATACATGATGATAAGAAGAGTGTTTGGAACTGTGTGAAATTGCTGTTCAGTCTCTCAGTTCTGCAGAAACCTCCTGAACCTAACTTTCAAAGCTTTCTACAAACAACCCCGCCTTAAACAACAGAGGGCAAATTCAGGCATGGGGAATATACCACTTCTCCACAATTTTCAACCAGAGGTTCTCAAAAGGTGGCCCCATGACTAGCATCACCAGAGCCTAACTAGAAATGCACATTTTCAGGGTCATCCTGATCCCTCACTGAGGTGGGTCAAGCAACCTTGTGCTAGCAAGCCCTCCAGAGAATCCTGCTGCTGCCGAACCTGCCTTGCTCTAAACCACAGAGAATTCTGTTTAACACTCACCATCCTACAGAGCCTGCGAAGCTGATTGGTTATTCTGCAGAGCCCCTCCTTACTCCAGAATTATGTTAGGGAACTGGAGAGCTAGTTTGGGGTTCGGACAGGAGAATGAAAACTAGTGTCTCACCCCAACCAGATGTAATTAATATCCTGCTTGTTCCCTCAGGGTTTGTACAGTGAATGTATTTGAAGTCCCAAGTAAATTAAAACAGTTTGTGATATAGTAGAAAGGATTATTATGCTAGAAACTATTTTTTATGGTATTGGAAATTGAACCCAGGACTTTACGCATTCTACCACTGGGCTACCACTCTCAAAACTCTTGACAGTATTACTGAGTATCTTCCTCTTTTTCTTAATCTGAACAACAATAAAAGTTAAAGGAAACAATAGCAGCATTTCTTAAGGATTACTAATTGTTTTTGCAAGACTATGGCTGAAAATATCCTTCTTCATAAACAGGGTAAAGTAAAAAAATGAATGTTGTCTTGAGAATACTGGAAACCAAAATTTTGGCCTTTTTTCTGTCTTACCGAAAATGAGAACTTTCAAAGAGACATATAGCAGAGAAAAAAAATGAGATAGGTGATTATTTTAGCTTCTTTTAATACTAATAGTTACCTTAGTAATCTTTACACTTACTGGATAACTTGGTAGCTAAATAAAGTTGAAAGTTACATGGTGTAATCTCAATAACTAGGTTAGTGATACCCTCACTTACATATGAAATAGCATGAAGAAGAATGCGACAGATTGTAAAAAAGAGCTGGTGCTGAAAAGCAAGACTTTGAATTTAGTTAGAAATCAACTTTCAAAAGAGCATACAATATATTTTGCTCATGAAAGTAAGTATAGCTCGAAAAGACAACCAAATAAAGTTCCTGTTAAGCCAAACAACAGGAAAGTTGGGCAACATGGATGTGCGTTTTCTATGTTCTACTGATCAAGAATTCATATTGTTAACACAAAGATAAATTATTAGAAAAGAAAGTCTGTATCCCAGGGGAGTGTTTTATTCTGAAATTAGTACACTGAGTGAAGGGAATGTAATCATAAAGCCTGTAATGAAGTCCACATTGATTCACTTCACATAACTAATATGATTGCTAGAGAGAAAATGACACTTCACATACTTCTCATATTTTTAGAAAGAGAGAACCTCTGATTTGAAAGATCAAAATTAAAGTATAAAACTTCTCTACATGGAATTTTTAAATATTAGACTTAAATGAGAAAGTGTATTTGGAGGAAAAGCAATCATTGTCGATTTTCTTTGTGAGTTGAATAATTCATATTTCTATTAATTTTTATATATCTTTTTATTTAAATTTTCCATGAAGATTTGAGGAGGTTAAAGTTCTGAACTGGAAAATGCCAGAAGAATGTAGTATAGTATACTTGGGGAGTTTGAGATTCTCAATCTCCAATAACATGTCTTAGTTTTACCCCTTACAATCTATTCTGTCTTTATCCACACGATCCCCACTAGGCCTTTCAAACTTGCCTCTTCAGAAGGTACCCTGACCCACTTCCTCCCTGTGCCAGGGATTGTTTGGCCATTGCCATTGTCTTTGGCAACTTTGCTGCTTTATTAACGTTGATTAGTCCCTTGGAACACCCTTCTTCACACGCACCAGAGAGGCAACTTTCAGAGTACTGTGAAGAGATGCTTACTTAAATCTGCTCTTGATGACCCTTTTAAAAATAAAAATAAAAATAATTCATTGCCTGGATAAATTCTGTTGAGTACCAACTCTTACCTTTTACTGTATCTTAGCACTTTAAATTTCTCATTCATCAAAAAATGCCGGAGTTGATGCTTAGAAATAAAGTATGCACTCTTGGCTGTATTAAAACATTCATTATTCCACTCAGCTCCTCTGTTTGCTGAGGTTTTGGTATAATTTTTTTCCTCTGCTGCAGTTTAGCTTAGTGGCTAGACAAGTTATGAGTCTCTGGATTTTTTATCATCACATCCAGTTTGGAAAGTTTCAGTGGATTCCAATTAAACATTGGGTTCATATTTATTTTGGTCTCAGTACAGTTGCATAGGATTTAGGTTCCTGATACAGTACTGTTTGTGCATTTTCCAGAACAGTCTTTCTATAGACTTCAAAAGGCTCATGTTTCTTCTGCTCATATTGATATAATCTTCTAAATCCTTTCCGTGTTAGACACTTAATTTCTTTATGTGGAGTGTTCAGGTATCTGGCCTGACTGGCCCCTATGCTGGTATTTGCTGTGCAATCTATAATCTGTCACCTATACACTACTCCAGAGTGCTGTCACCCAGAAACCTCTCATGATACTCATTTGATTGATAGAAACCACAGACTTCCTCCAAATGGATCTTAACATTGTATAATCTGTTCTAGCAATCTTCCGTCCTCTCATCTTTTAACCAAACAGTTACTCCACAGATGAAATTTCCCAAGTGACAGAAGGGTGATGATGGCACAGATTAGAAAGATAATCTTCATTTTTTTCAAGTAACTACTGTGAAATCTATAAATGTTACCCGTTTCATTTGTATTACCTCTGCTGAGCTTGACATATAAAATCACTTTCATAACTGATTGTATTCCCTCTTAACTACTAAAAAAGAATGATAATGTGAATTATTTATGAATGAAAGAGATTGAACAGATTTTCTTTAGGGTAAAACGTTCATATTTTTCAAATATATTCATTAAAACAATGGTACATTGTAATAAATGTTTGAAATGGTCACATTATTTATGATAGAATGATAAAAATACTTTCATCTTGTCATCAAAGCACAGTGATCAGGCAATTGTGATGCAGTTGCCAACCTTTCCCTGTAAGACTGGAAGCTCTTCGAGACTAGCTATGTGCCTTTTTTAGTGTATATTTCCAGGACTTGGCAAAGTTCTTAGCACCTAGTAAGCATTTAATAAATCATTGAATTATAGATGAACAAATAAACCCTGAGTCTTTTTTAAAGATGTACGCTGAAAACACACTAGAGCAAATATTTAGGTAACAGTCATTTTGAACAGTAAAATTCATAGCTATATTTTGAAATATAATAATTTAGAAAACTGAAGTCAAGCAATTGAAACCCCTATTAGCAAATATTTAAAGGACCAGGGATTTAGCTCAGTAGTGTAAGCACCTGACCGGCAGGCACCAGGTTGTTAGTTCGATCCTCGGTACAAAAAAAACAAAAGTTTAAAAAAGCTGGGCGTGGTGGCACACACCTTTAATCCCAGCACTTGGGAGGCTGGGGTAGGTGGAGCGTTGTGAGTTCGAGGCCGGCTTGGGCTATAACGTGAGTGCAAGGCTGGCCTGAACTACATAGTGTGACCCTATCTCAAAAAACTAGGGCCGGGAGTTTGGCTCAGTGGCTTAAGCACCTGCCTGGCAGGCACGAGGTTATGAATTCAATCCCTGGTGCCACACACAAAAAAAAAAAATTTAAGAAAGCAGCATATTGGGGGACAAAAACAAGGAAACCATGCAGTTATAATGATTCCCAAACTACAGTCCTGACATAAATGATTAGATTTCCAATTCATTTTTTTCTATTTTTATTTTTTATTAGCATATACTTTAGCATATAATGATTACATTCTTTGTGGGGAGTTGGTGTATGTACATAGTACATTTTAATTCTTTTTTTTATCTTCTTCCCTTTCTCCCTTCCCTCCTTCCTCCCTTTTGCAAAAGATTTATCTCCCCATTTCCTATTATCTATTTTTTATTTTGCTCTTTATATTTTAGGTTTCTAATACAAGAGAAATCATGCGACATTTAAGCTTCCGTGTCTGATTTATTTCACTGAACATTATGAACTCAAGATGCATACATTTTCTTACAAATGACTCGTTTATTTCATTCATTTTTGAGGCTGGCCCAAGGAACTGGACAGCCAGCCCATGTGTCCTTAGCTGATGCCCATTTGAGGCTATCTGTCCAACAAAAGAGGAGGTTCTGTAACAGACCTGGCTCAGGGACACTTCTTCCTGGAAAGTTACTTCTTGGCATGTTGTAGCTCCATCACATGCAGTTATTCTCTTTCTAAAGATACCCCTGGGAAAGTCTGTCTTTCTTGGGATGGGTTCCTCCAGATCCATGGGGCCACACTTCTCTATATCATAATTTGTAAGAGAAAGTACTATCTCACATTAACATGGTAAAGAAGGGATGAAAGAAACACTTTCTATTGGAGATTCTCAAAGTCAGTGACACCAGAGCTGAAGCTTGAGTATGTATCAGTTAGGTAAAAGGACAAAAGCAAAGACATTCAGACAGAACAAACAGAGTAGGCAGAAACTTAGAAGTGTGGGTTATTGGACACTCCCTGCACTGTGTGAATTTATGAAAGTTACTCAACTTCTCTGTGGTATGGCTTATTCACGTTCAACTGGAGGCTAGTGTGTCACCTGTATCATAGGGTTCGTGTGAAGATTAAGTGAATTAATATGTGCAATTCTTTCAGATATTATTATTGTTGTTGCTGCCATTGTTATTGGGATGTTAAAGAGATTCAGTGAGTGCTGTCATTTGGGTCTTGAGTGCTCCCCACAGGACAGTGTGCTGAAGGCCTGGCATAGAGGATGGCACTATGGGGAGGAGGTAGACCCTTTGAGAGATGGGCCTATTTGGAGGTCCTTAGGGCACTGGATGTGTGCCCCTGGGAAATTATGGGACCCTGCCTGGCCCTTTGCCTTCTTTGCTTCCTGGCTTGTGATGTGACTGGTTTTGCTCTCCCACCATGATAGGATACCTCACTACAGGTTCAAGGGACCAGATGATAAGAGATGGTCTGTTACACTGTATATCAGATGATAGACTTTCTTTAATAGTAGAGACTGTATTTAACCGAATTTTCATATATGAGTGGCATTGTGCCAGTGATGTCACGTAACTTTAAGTACATTTTTATAAATACACTTCATTTTTAGTATATTGTTATAAATTTACTGTCATGTGACTATCTTGAATGGTTTCTTACAGAATTGTCTCATCTGATCATTCTACTAGCTTTATATTTACTTGTTTATACATTGTATCTCAATGAGGTTTTTTTAAAATTTAACTCATTCTTTTTAGTTTTGAATCCAAATGTATATTCCTTTCCTTGTCTTTGTCTGTTGCAACAAACTGCTATGGCCAGTACTTTAAATCCTTGCCCAGAGTCCCATCAGTCTTTATGTCAGTCAAGTCCTGACTCCTTGCCGAGGATTTAAACATGGTAAGACAAAAAGACAGAGGTAGTTTCATTCATTTTTAGATCTACGAGAAGTGCATGTGAGAATTTTTATTCTCAGTAATTCTATTAGCGATTATTTTTATAATATTTATGAAGTCCTTTAACTTGCTTGACAGTTTCATACATAATTACACATTCTTTTTCAGAATAAGATAATGTCCTGTTCCTCTTCATGCTATGTCTGATACATGTTAGTTTGCCACTGTTGCATGTAATATATATGTAGAATGAATAGAACTTACCCAGTAGGAGAAATCACCGCTTTATCAACTTGAGATGATAAATATTAGGAGACTAGTCTCATTTTTCTAGGACTTTGTGAAGAATAAATAAGAGTTGTTAGTGGAAAAATCAATATAATTAATCTTTGAAAATGCTCCTTTCTCATTCCGAAGTGGAGTAACCAGCCTTCCCATAAATCCTGGGGAAACAGACCTCAGTGTTTACTATTGGAAGCTCACCAGCTCTGTGGAAGTTTCTGGAAAGGAATGTTGTGGAATTGGCGGTAGAGTGAAATAGCTTTCTCTCTTGTCCCCTGGTTTGTTGGTTTGAACTAAGCTCAAGTCAAAACTGAGAAAAGATCTCTTATAAACTGTCAGCTTCCTTCTCACTGAGGACCTTCCTTGATGATTAAAGACTTGACTTTTAAAGCTCAGTTACCCTTCACCTGTCTGTCAGGCACAGCTGATGAACAGCGTGCCATGGGTCGCTGGTCCAGGTGGGTTATGCTCGAGAATCTTAGCTTCCGCCCACCTATGGAGCTTACTTTATGCCTGGTTGATTTGATTATTCTCTTCTTCCATTGTCCTCCTCCAACAAAGTCCAGCAGATGAGCCATTTTGCTATCGTTTCACTCTAGGACAATTCCCTAATGTAATAATCCATGGGCCATTAATAGGAAGTGTATAGGTGGAGAGGGGTACGGGCGTGTGGTGGGGTGTTTGAGTTGGTGCACATGTGTGATCTGTTTCTTCTCTTTTCAGAGTTTCATATCACTGTAGTCTAGAGTGGCCATATTTTTCTACAAGAATGCCCTCCCCTACCAGCAACCTGAAAAGTATATTCATTAGGAATATGATTTCTTAAGAGCAGAGGATGATTTTGTTTCCTTTACAAGTTTGTGACCTTGTTACCAGTTTCTCTGAAGTGGGTCTCTGTCTGTGCCTTCTTCCTATACAATTCTGAAATGATCTTCATGGAATACACCCTTCATTTTACTACTTCTTTCCCTACAACATACAAGAAATGTTTTATATTCCATAGAATCTTAGCAGGCATTTTTGAAGGCAAGAGAAGGAATTCATGGTCTAAAAAATCAGAGTTAAACAAAGTTAGTGTTTCTTTTAAGAGGGAGAAAGGTCTTCCTTCTTCAAATGAATGACTATTCAGCTTGTGGAGCAACTCAGAAGAACCTGAAAATAAGGTCCGTTTCATCCCACAGGCGCTGAGAGCACCTCGTTCCTTGGAAACTGACTGATAACTGCTCTCCTTGTGGTCTTAATCACCCCAACCACCTCAGCACACGTTTCTGTTCGCAGTTCTTCGTGTTGAGCATCTAACCATTAATCTCACAAATTCCAAATGCAGTCTTCCCAATTTGCATTTCAATAATAATGGCAAACAAGTAATTTGAATCTATCTAGAGAGAAAACAGACAGAGGGAAGGAGAGAGAAAATTGAGCATTCAGGAAGAGTGTTTAGAAACGGAGACGTAGCACAACTTCCACAGCTGTATAAAGAGTTTTGCATAAAGCATGTACAATACCAACCCACTTGGAATACTGATTAAATTAGTATACTATTATTTTTTATGAATATTTTATGCCTTTATAAAAGCAAAGTTCGCTTATGGCAAACAAGATAAAAAGACAACAAGAGAACCTTGTTAAATCAGAACCGAGGAGCACTTTCCAGATGCCACGTGCAATTCCCTAATCCTGCCGAAAAGAAAACTGCTGTCTAGAGAAGAATATTGAGATATCTTTCTTGTCCCATATTTTTCTGCCTCATGTTGATCGTAATTCAGTCAGTCAGAATCAGTGTGCTCAAAATGTGGTTCAGTATTTTGATCTGTCTACTATTCTTATCTGTCATTTAGTAGTGAATTCTGATATTGAAGAACTTACCAGATCTTATCTCACTTAATATACATAAAACTATTTGTTTGTTTTGAAACAGAATCTTGCTATGTGGTCCGGATTGACCTGAACTTGCTACATGGCCAGGCTGGGCTCAAACTTGCAATCCTTCAACCTCAGCCTTCTGAGCACTGGGACGGCAGGCGTATACCTGGCGTAAAACTATTCCCATAATAATTTTAATGCCCCAGGCTACAGTGCTTGTATGTGCATTTGTGTTTTAATTGCTTCCATCTTTTCCACTGAGCTATGAGTTTCTTGAGATCACAGTATATCACACGTAAGCTATATTCCCTACAGCTTTGAGTCAAGTAATAAATGGTTAATTTTTAAAGTAGGTTGGTTGTCTTAATGACCAATTATATATAAATTAAATTAAATTGCTATCATTTATATTGCTGAAGTTTTATATTCACTGCAAATCTATTTCAACTCTCATTCAAGCACCCTAATAACAGAAAAAAACTGTACCCCAACTGACCAGTGAAGGCATCCCTTTCCACCATTTGTTGATCTTTCTGGCTACTTCAGTCTGCATTTATCAACTTTTTCCTACTCTATCAATGTTTTCCCCCCTCTGCCCAGTCAGTAATGTATAGGAATGTTCGCATCTAAGCACAATGATTATGTGATAACTGACCTGCAATGCTATCATTGCAAAATAGGCAAAAATTTAAAAACACTGCAGATGCCATTATAATTATGCCACAAAGTGAAAGCAAGTATCGCCTTCTTTGTTTACTCAGAACAACACTAGATTTGGTCAGTTATTCATTCATGAACCCTGCATTTAAATAGAACTTCATGTGTTTCTAACTTCATGCCCAGGACTTGGATAAGGATAGAAATAAGATCCAACCCCTGGTGCCAACAGATTCACGGCCCACATTTGATTACTCAAACTTGTCTAATGAATAGAATTTTTTAAAATTTTATTTTAAAGAGAATGAAAGAAAACAAAACAATAAAAAAATAGGATCTCATAACAAGATGATAGGAAATTAACAATGGCTATTATATTGCATATTGTTTTGTTTGAAATAGTTGCTCAGATTACCAGATACAGGCATGGAAAACTGATCAAACAATATAAGCACTGTTCCTTTCCATGAACTAATAGAATTAGTAGTACATTTATCCTAGCTAGCGTGTATGTATGTGCATCTATATGTGTACTATCTTGCCTTTAATTATATTCATTGTAATATAATTTAAATACATATAGATAGAGAACCAAGAGCTTACAGTGACAAAGGTATACAAAATCCCTGTCCATTGTGGTCAGAATTAAAATAGGTGAAAATCAAAAAAAAAAAAAAAAAAAAAAACAAGCGTTACTTCTTGCTATTCACTGCTGCTGTCGGTAAAGTTATCACAGACCCTGGATTGGCAAATACTGAATGTTACTTCTAGGAGAAATACAGGCTTAGGTTTTTATGAGCCTCTGATCACAACGTTTTCATCAACAGATCAATATGTGATCTTGTTTCACGTGTGCTTCTGCTGAAAGGTGCCTTGTCTGATGTGGTCGTCGGCTCATTACCCCTGGCGGCTCTGGCACAGCCTTCTCTCGGGAGGGGCCATCACGGCCTTCTGCCCTCAGGGACACTGCGCAGCGTTTCTGCACGAGGCTTGGGAACCATTTGGAACAGGAAATCATCAACAAAAAACACAAAAATATGGCAGCAAACAGACCTCCAAGAGGACCGAGCCCTACAATTTGAGAGCTGAACCGAGAAGGCAGCGGCCGCCACGGCCAGCCAAGCACCTTGGCAGTGATGCATGAGTATATTTAAATATGACCGCATGAGACAGACTGTGAGGCAGCCCGAGAGGAAGCACCTAAAAAGCAGTCAGAGAGCCATGGCTGAGGCTGAGGGGCAGGAGTCACCTTGTGCATTCTGTAGATGTTCAACAGCAGCCAGCGGAGTTAGCAGACTCGGTTGGGATGGTTGGGGTGGGGAGTTTGCAAGCAGCAGTGAGGGTAGTGCATTCTCAAAGGGCAGAAAGATCAGGAACACATGCTCGAAGTCCAGAGCGGGTACGCACTAGAGATGGGGCCTGTGAACACGGCCCTGCTGGCTGCAGCAGAGGGTTTTGATTAGACGAGGAGGAGGAGAAACACTCAGAAGGCCAGGCCCAGCTATCTCAACCCTGCTCTGTCCCTGCGGGATCAGATGGTAGTATTCACAGCCCCGACCTGTCTTGTTACATTGCCAGCCGTGGGATCTGTGGCGTGGAGACACTTTCTCAGTGTAGCTATTTGTACTGAACCTGTCACTGGCTCGGCAGGAGGTAAAAATTGACGGTCTCTCCTGACTCTCACCTACCCAATGTGTAAGAGAGGATGGTGGGGGGATCAGAGTGGGTGGGCACCCAATACAGTGAGTCCCCAAGAATGGAGTTCCTGGTGATAGTGAGGAGCACTGGGTGGCTAATCCCCACATGGGGGCACCTATGCCAGGCAAGCAGGCCTCTGCAATCAAATCCTGGTTTCCTGCATCCTCCCTGAGTTAGCTCTTCACTCCAAAGTAGCTTTATTTGGTATGGACAGAGACTCTCTCTCTGTCTCTGTCTCTGTCTCTGTCTCTCTCTCTCTCTCACACACACATACATACACACACATGCACGCACCAAATTATCAAGCCTCAGTTTTGAATTTACAGTCTCAGCTAATGTCTCTTATCAGAGTGAGAAAGCTACATGCTGGCACACTGTGACAGTTCCTGGTTAAGCTGCAAGTGTGAGCTGCTCAGCGTATGCTATACACTCCTTTAGACCCATCTGACTTCTTAGCACTGGGTGATCACAGTTTGGATTGCATTTTTGTTTGTCCTACAAGAGTTTTGAGTTTGGGCCAAAAACTCAGACCCTGCATGAATGTGCTTTAGACCTGGCTTTCTGTCACGAGGCCAAGTGGACTTGGGAGAGAGGGTGGAGCTGACTGTTGAGACATGATTTTTAGTTTTGCCCTTTGCCTCTGGAGCCAGAGCCCTGGCCCACAGCCAGCCGCACGAAGAGAAGATTATGGTATTTTCTAGGTAATTTTAAGGAACACAAACCCAAAGTAAAGTCAGGTGGTTTCAAGTCTGCACTGAATTTTTCATGTTAAGGATTTGTCGTGATTCGGGTTTTCAGCAGCGCTGTGTTTTCGGTGATGAAGGAGTTGTATTCTTCTGCAGACAGGCATGTTTTGGTTGTTTGCTAATGACCTCTGGTTTGCTTATGGGAAGTTTTGTTAACAAATGGAAATGTAGCAAAATAAAACATTGTCTTCCTTTCCTTCTTTCTTTTTTTTTTCTTTTCTTTTTTTTCTTTTATTTTTTTTTAAATTTTCTTCTCTCTTAAACAATGGGACCTATCGCAGTAACCTGTCAAAACCAGACTATAGATATTGGTTAGTGTAGCGTCATTAATACTGTGTAAAAATAAATTAGTCACTTTGGCAATCAAACACATTCTTTCTGATCTCTTGTCAGTGCTTTTAAGCAAAGCCTTCTCCTTGCTACTTGATAGATCCTATTGTTAAGAAAAGAGAACTGTAGAAATGTATTCAAAAATTCTTTGAAATTTTTTCAACTTCAGGAACCTATTCAGCAGTAATTAGCTTTAAAGGCAGCTGATAAGGAGAACTCAGCAGGGGCTACTCCTGAATCTAAAGGTTAACCCAGCCTCCAGAGGAAAGGGTGTCGGCTTTGATATCCGTGCCAGTTCTGCCTACCCTACTGTACTTGCTTTTTGCCTTTTTGTGCCCTCATTTCTCCCACACATCACGTTCTGCTCCCCTCTCCCTTTCTAAAAGGAGGGGAAGTGAAGGTTGAGCATGCATATGCTGAGGCTGACAAAATTAAACCCAAATAAACTCAAATGCGGGATTTCTGTCTCTTTTGCATCAGGGAGAAGTAACTACCTAATTACTGACCTGAGCAGAACTGTCCTTTCTGGCTCCAGTGAGCCCCTAGGATGAGGTTTGACATGCTTGGACTAAGGCAGCATTGACTTTTATGTAGTGTGTTCTACTCTCCAATTTTACTTGTCCCACCTGTCACAAGATTATTTCCAGAAATATACATTTACATATATACGTCTATATATATATATATATATGATCTACAGCTATGCTGAACATTTTTAAAGGGCTCTGCTGCCTCTAGAAAGGAGAATATTTTTCTATTTATTATAAGCAACTTTCCCATTTCAGTGGAAGACAAAGTGGAGTCAAATGTAGAGCTGCCATCACTGATTGCCAAGACTTATGTTCCGCAAAGGAGAAGTAGCCGTTGAGAAAGAGCATTCTGTCCCACACCCTCAAGAGCTGTTCCATAAATGCAGAATTGTCGGTAAATGTGCCCATTTGGGTGTGCTTTGGAAACCAAGAGTAACAGTCTCCTTCCGCTTCTTCTTTGAGACTTGTATTGGTTTGCTGAGACTGCCATGACAAAATTTTAGAGTCCAAGTAGCTTAAATAACAAAAATTGGTTTTCTCACATTTCTGGGGGCTGAAAGTGTGAGATCCAGGTAGCATCAGAGTTGATATCTTCTGAAAACGTCTCTTTTTAGTTCGTAAATTTTAATCTTCTCCCTGGATCTTCAAGTAGTCTCCCCTCTGCATGTGTCTGTGTCCTAATCTCTTTAAATTAGTCTTGATGAGTAATGCCCACCTGTGAGACCCCATTTAAATTTAATTACTTCTTTAAAGGTCTTATCTCTAAATACCGTAGGCACATTCTAAAGTATTAAGGATTCAATGTCTGCATTTTGGAAGGGACACAGTTCTTCCCTCCGCCCATAACAAGAGTTAAAGCTACTTCATTATTCCAATTGACCTTTGCTGATGGACCAAAAAAAATAAAAAATAAATAAAAAATATGAACTTTCCATGAGGTCTTTCCAACACCAGCTCCAATCCCAGCACCTGACATACTCTCCTCCCTCCCAGAGGTAGCAAAACTTTGAGGGACCTGTGGCTGCTGGAGGAAAGTACATTGGAGGCCGTGTGGTTAATGTGAGCGGTAACTCTGCTGATGCCGAATGTCAAGACCGTCTTACTATGCTCACCATTATGTTCACTGGGCATCATGTCCCGTGTTGTGTGATGCTGGTGTGGATTCCTACTTCCTGGTTGTTGAGGCACCATGATTCTGCTGCTTCCATCGTCACTAGTCTTCCCTAGACAAATAAACACAAGAGCATATTCCATGGATAACTCTGTTAATCAATCTCTCTGTGTTTCTGTGGCTCTCTCTCTGTCTTTCTCTGTCTCTCTCTCTCTCTCTGTCTCTTGACATAAACATGCACAGCATTTGAAGTTTATATATTACATACAAGTGGAGCATTGTGGCATATACTTGTAATTCCATTTTGGGATTACTTGGAAGCTGAAACAGGAAGATCACTGTGAATTTGAGGCCAGCCTGAACTACATAGTGAGTTCAAGGCCAGCCAGAACTACATAACAAGACCCTGTCTCAAAACCAGAGAAGAAAGAAAGAAAGAAGGAAAGAAAGAAAAGAAAAGAAAGAAAAGAAAAGAAAAGAAAAGTTCCATACAAAGAATCTCTGGGTATATAATGATGCTTCAAGAATAAGTTTTGTGTATTTTTATGAGATAAAATTCATCAGATATTTAATTACCTGGTATTGTTCCTATAGTAAGAAGAAAATTCCTGGTTTGATTTCCTACTCTTGCTGACTACTGGGCTACTTTTTTCCAACTATTTTTCATAAAACTTTTCTGTTCAAGAATAGCCCACTGATTCTGGTTCTTTCCCAATGGTGTACAGATATGCAGAAATCTTTGCCATTTTCTGTGACCTTCATCAGAGGTCAGGTCTCAAAGTACCACAGGAAAAGTTCTGAACCAAAGTAATTTGCTAAGAGGTAACCTAATGAGGCTACTAAATTAAAGATCCTTTGGGAAAAGTAGCTATTCAGCCCTAGAAAATCCTAACTAGGAATCTCAAGCCAAGAGAATCAAGATCGAGATTCTATTCACAGGTGTGAGGCAGAAACAAAACTGGCCCCAGAGACTTCCTGCTTTATCATCATCGCTTTTTTGAGACAGGATCTCACTTTCTAGGCTTAAAAATCACTATGTAGCCCCGGCTGGCCTTGAACTCATGGCAGTCCTCCCAAGTGCTGGGATCACAGTTGTGTATCACCAGCCCCAGTTTATCATCTACTTTCAACACGTCTTGTCTGCCTAGTATTTGTTAAGTATTATGCCAAATAGTTGAGATACAAATCCACATGAGCAATGGTCAAAAAATCAAAAAAGCGATGCTGTTATATCTAAATAGAGAGTGGGTGGTCTCTGAGGAAGGGCCCTGTGACCAGCATCCTCTTAGAGCTCTCTGGCCAGTGGCTAGATGAATTGATGTGAAGCATAACAGATATGCCCTAGCATTCAGATAAGCTTGTTAAACCAGTTGAAGAACCAATGTGTATCCACATTGACCCCTGCTATACTTCCCAACCTCTCCTCAACCAATCTGGTTAATCTTTTGGTTCTACTCTCTCCGGGAACACCAGTGAAGCCCAGACCCATGAATACAAAGGCTTCCTCTTAAGACTCATCATACTGGCCACAACTCATTTTCTCTTCTCTCTCCATCCTGGTTCATGTTCTCCTTCTTTACCTTAGTATCTCCACTGGTTCTTTCCTCTTTGTTTTCTTGGCCCATTGTTTCAAATTTTTCAAAATTTCCACTGCTGGCCTTCTTTTCCCTCTTTCCTAGCATTTTCTCTTCTTTCTTACCACCTCTAATGAATGATTCTTTACCCTGAATTTCAAGCTTGTCTTCCCTTTCAATTCTAGATCTATATTTCTAATGTCAGCTTAACCTACATTTCACTTTCAGAGACTCAAATGTGCTATGTTTAAAGGACAAGTCCAGTCCTCCTCCCTTATTTTATTTCTTCTTCTGTTTTCTATTCAGTTATTGGTATTCATCATTCAGTTTTCTGCTCTAGAAAAACAGGAAACATGCTCATGAATGTTAAACATCTCTGAATCTGTTTAGCATGCAGCACATTTATCAATGTGTATCTAATAAATGAGTAACATATTACATCAAAAAATTCATAATGTACTCAAGATCTTTCATAACATGCCCCCACACACATAAGCAAAATTATCATTGTTTTATCCCTTGGGATAAATCCTCAGACTATCCTAGGTCTGTCCCCATCGCTCCCCTTGACATCCATATGGAAATACCATCGTGACTTACACAGTCAGGTTTTTGCATGTTTTGCTTTCCCCTTCTTAATTGTCTTCCTTCCTGTCTATCAAAGTCTATACATCTTTTGAGGCAGGTCTCTTCACCTGTCCTAGGTAATACCTTCCTTGACCACATCAGACCATGGCAACCACCAATACATCACCACCACCCCCAAGCCTTAAATTCCTCTGGCACCTAGCAGCTGTGCCACAGAATTTAGCACCTGGCTACATACTTGTTCTCTTTCTTTGCTATAAACAAGGCATAAAGCCAGTGTATTTTCCAGGCATCTGTAGACAAGGTAAATTCCTTCTTGAATTTTCCCCAGGAATGTGTCTTCAAGGAGGAATTTATGTTCTTCCTTTCCTCAGACAGGAAAATCTGTGCACCTCCTTGTAATACAATGTATTTTCCCTTTTGTCATAGCTATCAGGAAATTTAGAGCTACTTCAGTACCAGATTGTAATAATCAGCTTATCTCAGGATCCCGGTAATAGCTATCTAGTGTACTTGCCTTCTTTAGAACTCTCTGTTTTGTGCTTGTTCTTAATTTTGCAGTATATTCAGTTCAGAAGATGTCATAAACCTTTCTGGAACAAAGTGAGAAAAACAGGTCACCAAATAAGCAGTTTTCTGCTCTTCGCATTTCACAATTCTCATTTTCCTACCTGGATTGTTAATGCTTAGAAATAGAGTCAGATCTTGTTTTTCTACTAATTGCTCAAAATAGAAAGCATATAAATTATTGTTGATGAATTAATGCTACCATGTGTATCCTACCAAAAATACATACTTTTTTAAAAGAAAGTCAAATTATCCTAAAATGAGGTGGAAACATCCTCTACAATGACATGATTTTAACGAAGGCCTTTAGCATATCTATCTGTGCTAGCATTTTGTTGAAGAGTCAATATATCAGAAGAAAAACACAATAAAATCCAAAGTTAAGCAACTAAGCTTAATACTTAAATCAGTCGAGAAGATTAACAAAATCAATAGTTTACCACCAGCAGCATTTACCAGATAACAGAAAGCAGTTTTTCCCCACAATCCCAGCACTGCTGATACACACGATATTCAGGTAGTGTCTGATCTATTTTTCCCCTTATCCCCATTGTCACATTCCCCCTTCCTAAAATATGATAGCAAATACTGAAATGGGCTTTCAATAAATCTACCCATGCCAGTCATCAAATTCTTCCCAGCTCTACTATCTTTTTCTCCCCCCTCCTCTTCCTCCCCCTCCTCTTCTTCTTGTAGCTCACCCAAGGAGAATACTTTAAGTTTGAAGGAAACCACAAGAATGTAATCATAAAGTCACCTCCAGACTTGGTTTGTGATTATACTTCCTCCTTTTACCACCAGCTCTAACCCACACTTTCTTGTAAACATTCACCCACCAACACATTCTTATAGCTGTTGTTTATACAGACCTATAAGAATAATTCGTATAAATACCAATGCTTTTGAGACTTAAAATTCATCCAGCTGACTGGCCTTTATTGTGCAAGAAGAGAAGAGTTCATGAATCCTTTCTGCTACTCCTTTAGCCAGGGTGGAAAATGTTTGCCTTTGCATTTTTAACAAGGGGCTGCCTTCCCTGGCCTTCTCTTTTTAATCAAAATGTTGGGGGGGGGGAGAGACAGAGAGAGAGAGAAGGAATATGGAAATAACAGACTCACTACCCTCTTATGACATTTAAAGGTACTCACCCTTGCCTCCCTGCTATGACCCACTTTATGTCTAATGTTGAAAGATAAAATGAAACTCATCTGTACCTCTGAGGGAGCAGTTTTAGATCAAGCTAAAATAGGTTCATCTTGACTGGCCTTCTTGTGACCTCTCAACTTTTTAAATTGGCTAGAATACAAATTAAGTCTAAGTTTTTTTCCTGTGGTAATTTCCAATATCCTGAATTCCCTTACCTCACTCACATTTAGCTACGGTTTGCTTCTTGAGTAGAAATTAATGGCCTAGGTAAAATAGAAGAAGGTAAGCAAATTCATTGCAAGGCAAAACACACATCAGATATTCTGTACGTTTGAACACAATATTTGAACTTCCGTTATTTGAGATTCTCCATGCAGGCTCTCTCCATCTTTGAAATAATAAATACAAGTATAAGTTATATTAATATTAGATATGATATAAAAGATATGTTGCATTTAACACCAAAAGATATGGAAATACAGAGCTATCAAAAACTTGCCTTGGCTCTGAAAATATGCCTTTCATTCATATTCATGTGTTCATTCTCTGTCTCTCTGTCTTTCTGTCTTTCTGTCTCTATCTCTGTCTCTGTCTCTATCTCTGTCTCTGTCTCTGCCTCTCTCTCTCTCTCTCTCTGTCTCTCTCTTGCGCACACACACACACACACACACACACACTTTGCCTAAATGGTGTATTTATGTATTACATTTAAATACAGTGAGATCATTAGTGTCATATTAGTTCCAGGCACTGGCACATATTAACCTGAACATTTTAGAAATAAGTACAGAGGGAGAATCAAAGTATAGACTTTGGGTCTGGATTTTTAATTTGATTTTTTACCCTTTAAAAATTATCTATGTGTACTTTTTGATATTTATTTGTATCTATGAGATAGTTTGTAAAACCAGTGCTACAGACTGACAGTTTAGGGGCTTAAAGATTGACAGTTTGAAAATACACTGAAGTGGAAGTATTTTCTTACTTAACCTATCCACCTATGATGCATTTGTACAATTTAACATTAAATAAGTATTAAGCAAGCGAGACTTAGGCCTGACATACTACTTGACTTGCTTGTCCTCCTAACTCTTCAAGGCTTCAAAACTACAGCCATGAGTGTAGCTTTTAGATGCAGCCCCTTCCCACTCCTCTGCCCCACTTCATCCCTAATCCACAGTATCCATTCTTCCTTCCCGTCCCCACGTTATCTCTAACAGCATGGCCATTGCAGAGAGGCAGAAATTTCCTCATCTAACTAATAAGATGTTGGGCATAAAACCAGTCAGCCATTGTGGAAACAGAGGCAAGAGGCCTTTTTGAACCTGCTTGCCTCCTCCTCCTGCTTCATGAGCTTCCCCAGCCAGGACAGCAGTCCAGAAAGAGATCATCAGTCCAGAGGACAACGTCGGTGGCGAGAACAGGCCACCTCAGCTGACCCTGAAAATCTAATGATCCTATCTGTCCTGCCTCAACTCAAACAAGCAAGAAAGCAGAATGTAGCAAAAGAAAAAAGAAAAAAAAAAAAAGCCATAGCAATAGCAATTAAGATGGACGCAAAAGGCGTTCGCAAGGGGCATCCCCACCTGCTTACTGTTTGCATAGATGGTGCCATTAAAATGTGAGTTTTAAAGAACCTTTACTTGGAGCTAATATTCATAAAGATCATGCCAGTGCCAGAGATACTCCCCTTCTGAATTAAGCAAAGCTTGGAGCTTTTTCCAAGGCTTTACACACTCAAATACCAGTCAGAACCTGTGAATATGTATACATTCTTTTATATGGATAATTAGCTTCTTTATTGGTGGCGCCTCCTGGATTAGGAGGATTCATCCATGCAAATAAGCTGTCGAGGAAGGCAGTACAGCGAAGGATACCTTTCATGTGGCTTCGGAGCTTATTTGGCAAAACTTCTACATTTATATAAATATATACCAAATTGCTGGACTTCCATAACCTCCTTTCAAATTGTTTTAAATTAATTCAGACTAAAGTTCTGATGTACCTGTTGTCAATACATACAAGCAACAAATAGACCCACTCTCTATTTTGAGACTCTGTTACCCAAAGTATTGACATCTAATTTTGAATTTATGACCATAATAGGAACAAGTACAGATGTCGTATAGGTATCATATGTATTGTTTTAATAATAACCCACGGAAATTAAGATAAATACAGGATACTTCATGCAACAGGAAGGTAGCAAATTAGGTTGCAAATAGAGTTTTCCAGCTATAGTACCAAATTTGCATCACCTCTCTTGGGTCAGGAGAGTTGGTTTTTTTAGTTGCATTTAGTTTGGTTTGGTTTGTGAATTTTGGTTTATTTGTTTGTTTAACCACTTTCTTTTTATGGTAGAGGCATCCACTTTTGTGTGAGTCTGAATTTCGGGGTCCTTTGGTGGTTTTTTTTTAAGTGATATTGTGGTCTCATAGTTTAATGTTTCCTGGAAGAACTGGGTGGCTATTTATTTTAATTACTTCACAGAAACCCACGTGACAGTTTTTGAAGGACAGTTTCATATTATTCATTGGTTATTGTTTTGTTCATCACTTTTTCCCAATAGGGTATAGTTTTCAAGGTAAGATTCCATTTGTTTTTCTTAAATTTTAGGATGAAAATTTAGAAATTTTGCTATTTGTTTTCTGCTCTTTCTTCCACCTATCTACATAATACTCTCTACCACTCTACCCCTCCCCACCAAAATTTTTTTATGGTTCAAGTATTTCTGCTAAGTCAGCTTTAAAAGTCAATCATTTAGCAACAAATGCAACCTCAAGAACCACAATGTTTGAAGGTGTTAGAAAATATTTTAACACAAATCTTCCTATTCATTACCTGCCAAACAATCCTACTGAAGTCCCTGATAAGAGCAAGGTAACCATTGTATGTGACTTTGGCACATATATGACATCATGTATTGTGAAATCATTTTAGCATTAACTGATTGGAAAAATATGCAGGTCTGTTAATTTTCAGAAGTGTACTTATAGAATCAAAGCCCAATTCTAGAGATTAAGTCTTTACTGTAAAGCATCCATGGATGTTGTAAAATTTCATTTTTAAACAGATTTCACTACCTGCCTCTGATGCAAATTTAATATCCCTTGTTCCTTCTCCAGTTGATCAAGGAGGAGGTTTATGGTTATTATTTTCATAGTTGCAAATCTCTCATTAAAAACTACCGTGGTGCATTTTTTCCCCATTATTTTACTGAAAAAAGTTTTAAAAATCACTAAGATATTTTGTGGAATTGTGATATGAATTCCATAAAACATCAAAGAAAATGGATTTAATTACAAGAAATAACCGGTATTTTGGAAAAAAAATGTTCACATATTTTATTCCATTTTCTCCTTGCCACAGAGTAACAAAACACATAATAGAACAGTAATAGAATCAAAAGGCTACCAGGAACCCTTGAGGTCAATAGCAAGCTCTTTCCATCTTACAGATTGGAAAGCGAAGATCCATGGATGTTAAACGAAAGTTCTCAAGGGTTGTAGTCTTTCCACTTCCTCTCACTACCTTTCTGCCTGATGCTACCTTTGCTAATTCCATCTTTCAGATAATATAATTGTAGCTCCTTACCCAGAGCACCCAGTGAGTTGGAGCCAGATCTTTACCTTGTAGTTTATTTTAGTCTACTCCAAGATACAGCCTGTTATTAATCTCTGTGGGCTAATGGGCCACACCCATCCTGTTCTCCTTGTTAGAGAAAAAGATTTCTGTTGCTCTCATCAGGTGTAAAAGATTCCAGCAAATGTGTAGGTAACATCTTCAACATTGTTAATATCAGGTTTAGGGAAAGAAATCAGCACCCCACTGCAATATTTTTTATCGGTTTCTACAAGACACACAGTGCGTATTTAGTAAGAAAATATACTTATTTGTTGAACTGAATGGGAGAGTAAAGAAGAGACAGAACAGATCTGTTGCTCTTTTCTACGATGGCTGAGGACCTCGTAAAGGGCCCTGTGGTTCCAGTGAATAGAAACTAGCTTAATAACTAGAAAAAACCTGAGAACCAAATCCGACTTTACCACATAACAACCTTTATGGTCTTGGGAAAGTTACTAACTTTCCTGAACTATAATTTTCTTTTCTGTAAATGCCATCTACCTTTCAGTGATTTTATGCGGATTAAATTAGACAATGTGAGTGTAGAGTCAGGCACATAACAAACACCCTTCCTTACCCTTGGTGCCTGCCTGGGAGGTGACTGGTAGTAGCCTGTTTCTCTGCTTTGTTTGAAAGTCAGAGCATTAAAATCAAGCTGAGCTGTGTCTAGATACTTTAGCATTATTAGTACAGCCCTGGACATTTGCCTAAAACAGTGTCGCAGCTTTATTCTATCAGCATGTGCCACACGTGCGGCAGGGTGTGACCAGAGTTTTCCTCTCTTTCTTTACACTTTGCTGGTGCTAAACACAGCATTAGAAGGGATTTTTCTTTAGTGAAACTGAATTGTTTTGAAAAACCTTTTCTACAGGAACATGCTGTAGAGCAATATTTAGTTTACTAAATGGCCTTGAGTATTTTGTAGAGTAAATATTTAAAATCATGAAGCTTCTGTGGTTCTATTATATCCAAGTGATATGGTCAAATGTGTCCTCACAATTTCCAAGTGCTTGTAGAAGTCTAAAGCCAGTGGTAATGCACTAGTACACTCTTAACAAGTTTGTGAACCTGGAAATGTGTGTTTCACACTTTCAAAAACAGGAATTTTATGTCCCGGTGCTATTTCTTTTATGAAAATGTTAATATTTCATGATATATGTGTCTTCCATAAACTTTATTATATTAAACATTTGAGATATTTTTAACCAGGTTTTCAGTTTATCCTTGAGCCTAAATAAAATAGAGTGAGAAAAATCTCTTTATCGAACAAAATGCAATTAATATTCAGAGCAGTACTATTATGAAAGTAATTGTTGCTTATGCATATAGCTGATTCTTATGCAAGATGTGGCAACTAGTGGTCTGTAATGAGAACCACTTGGCATACTGGTAATGAGTTCAGTCAGTTCTGATCAAAACTTTGCCAACTTGTGAGTTTATCAAAGTTAAATAATAACAGAATTATCAAAAATATAAGCCTTTCTCCCAAAGACACACATGCTGTATCTTAGAATTACTTGCACAGTGAATTTTATAATAAAAATGTTTCAATCTTGGGAACCTTCACACTTTGGTGATAAGGAAGGTGGAGAAAAATAAGAGACTAATAATATTGTCAATACTATTAACATAAGAAAACTCAGTTTTGATTACGTGAACAATGGTGATTCTTTTCAGAGTTTTAAAAAATGAAGCCTTCAGTGTATACTACAAGACTGACTATATTTGTCAGAGTAGAAGCAACATATGAAAAGAAAAAAGAACACTAAACAGTAAAAGGGTCATTCATACTAAATAATGCCAGCTCCTTGGAAAATTACTATGTAAATCTGGACAGTGTTTTAGCTGATCTAACCAAGGATGGTAGATGTATTATGTGCTTGTTGTTCATCCGCATGTGTATCCATATCTAGATCTTTATAGCCTCAGATTTCCTACCAGCTTGGTTAGTGAAAGATGATCCTGAGAACTAACTTTTTTAAAGCACTTGTAAGTCCTTTGACTTTAAGAAAAACTGTGTTGTGTTCTTTAACAAATAGTGACAGGCTGCCTATAAAATCAGGAATTTGCAGTAGCAATAATACTGTACTGAGTTCAAATTTAATATTCATAAGCCGTCACTGAAGGACTGGCTATACCACACTGTTTTTTTTTTTTTTAATAGAAATAAGGGCAAATGGTAAAATCAGGCTATTTTCAGGAATCACTGAATCATCAGAGTTTCTGGAAAAAACAGAGTCACCTATTTCAAACAATGAGAGGAATAAGGAAGCTACATAAATAGCCAATAAGCCGACAGTTTTGGCTTCAAATCTCACTGGAAATATGGTATTCAAAGCACACTTTGACATATAGGAATTATAGAATAATAAAATACAAAACTATGGGACTAATGTCCAGTCAATTCCTTTTTGTATCTGTCAGACAGTCTTTTTCAAATTACACCATCCAAATGTCCTTCTAGAATTAAAAATAAGATACATTTGTAACATGCAAACTAATCACAAATGGTCTATCTTTTCCTCTTCTGTGTTACTTCAATATATTAAAATTTTGTTCACTTCAAAGCAGTGGTTTTTAAATGTCAAGGCAGAGAAGTCACATATAGTTACTAACCTAATTTTTTTGCATTACATTTAGGTTAAAGCACTTTTATAGTTTCTGCTGTTATTTTTCTCACTCCAGTTTTAGCATGGGGGCTTTTCACATCTTCTCCGGACCTTTGCTCTAATCTTGGAGCTGATTCCCTACAGGTACATCCTTTGAACATCCTATGCATAAAAGATTTGGCGGTTACACTGTAGGTTAGCCTTTTAAAAAATCTTATTTCCCTGACCTGTATCGGCATTTAGTGGAACCCACGCAGAGGGCACAGGCGGCAGACTGGTTGAGGGAGACATGGGGGAAAAACTCCCATTGTTTAGATTTCTGTCAGAGGATATAAGAATACTTAATTTCTTTTATCTCCGGGGCTTTCATTATCATTTAAATTTCATTTTACATTAATTGATCAGGGATTAGTAAAGCCATTATGCAGAAATTAGAATAAGACAAGCCAGATGGAATGAATAATTCATAAAGTCCAATTACGTTTTATTTCTGGTGTACTTTCAAACTTGCCTCTGACTTCTGTGCTATTTTGATGTGACAATATTCACTGGAAATCAAGAGTGCTATTTTAACTTATTGTATCCCTCTGGAGTGGAAGGAAACATTTGTATGCAGTGGGAGCGTGTTCTCGCGTTTCCCCCTCCGCATGCCAATTTTAGGGTTCTTGGAGATACTGAGAGATGGTTTACTGTGTAAGGAGGTTCAGAGACGCTACCACCAGCCACACCGGTCCTCTTGATGTGGGGTGAAGTAACCCCATGCAGAGAGGCTGTGGCCTCAGGACGGCGACATCGTCACCTCCCAGAAAAGCCGTCACCCCTTTTGAAGTGTGTGTCCCCCACTTGCCGGCCGCAGAGGAGCGGTTCCGAGGAATCCGGGCTGGAAGCGGCGGTGGCAGCCGCTCGCAGGCAGAGCCACCAGGGGGCAGGCGTCGCCTTCCCTGCGCGGCCGGGGCGCCGGGCCTGGACGTGCCGGGGTCGCGCCGAGCCCCGCGGCCGGGTCGGGCTGCGCGACGCGCGGTGGCCGCGAGGGTCCCGCTCCGGGCAGCGCCGTCCCCTGCGCCTGCCGCCTGCCGCCGCCTCCTGCGCCCGCCCGGGCCCCGGCCCCGGCCCCGGCCCGCGCCCCCCACCCGCCCGGTGTTTATTTATGCCGTGGACAGTTGCAGTCACATTAAAGCTCCGCGCACCTTCCCGGGGACTTTCATCTCGGGAAGTTTTATGACACTTGGTGAATGTGCAAAGTTTTTAATTAGGCTCCCTAGACAGCCCGAGGCGGCGGCAGCGCCACAAAGTCTTCACGGTCTCCCTGCTTTACAGCACAACAAGCCGCTCTACTCCTTTGAAGACAATGCAGACTATGTGTACGATGTCATGTGGTCCCCGGTGCACCCCGCGCTCTTCGCCTGCGTGGACGGGATGGGGCGCCTGGACCTCTGGAACCTCAACAACGACACCGAGGTGAGCGGCGCGCAGGCGCCCGGGCCGCCGGGGCGGGGAGGGGAGGGGGCGCCCGCGCTCTGCACCCCGCCGCCGGCCGCAGCCCCAGCCTGCAGCGGCCCGGCCTCGGCCTGGCTCCCCGCGGGACTGGCGGCCGCGCTGGCCCCTCCGTCCCCAGGCGGCGATCGCCCTGGACCATGAATGACCCCCACCCCCCACCACCCCCCAAAAACCACGATCATTGTCCATGCCTTTCCCTGAGGGAAAGGACACCCAGACTTTGTGCAGAGCAGTGGTGAATTAAGTTTACTGGCAAACCCTTGGGAAAGCAAGCGTTTGAGAACTCTTGATTTTTAGATTGGGATTCTTTCAGGGGGCTATTTTATCAGTGTTTGCCATTTGGAAAATTTCTGTTTCGAATACATAAAAGACGTCTATGTTGACTATTTTATGTTTGGATCTCATTCGTCTGACTTTTTTTTTCAATCCAGATATATATCCCCTGTGTGAGTTATTGAATTCAAAAGCACGCTCCAATTTTGAACATGTTTATCAAACTCATATTTAAAAACACCCTGAGATTTTTAACAAGTCGCATGTACAGTAGTTCACAAGTGAAAAATAACTATTTCTAAAAATCAATTGATAATAAAGATATATTGCTTTCAAAGCATGCTGCATATATTCGTTTTTAGGTGTTATGCCTTCTACCTCTTCCTTTTTCCAGTCTCAGAATGATTGAGGTGCTAATTCAGCTACTTAGATTTTTTGTTCTCTGGGGCTTTCTTATACATGAATATTAAATGTCCTTCAATTTTATAAACTAAAATGATCTTTGCATCATTTCCTGGTTTCGGATTCTGGGTAGCTCTCGGTGAGTACAGATGGGCAGGTAAGAGGAGCAAGGATTGCAAACTATACGTCAAGGGGAGAAGTGGAGAAAGGTCTTTTGAAGTGTTGTGAGCAGGAAGCAGCTCAGCCTTTTTAATTAGGAAACCTAGAGCTGGAGGATATGAAGGAGGAGCAGGCTCCTCTAGCATGAGGCGGGGAGGAGGAAATACCCTTCAGGTGTGCAGAGTCATTGTATCGGCGAGGGTATGTGTACCTATCACCACTGCCAAACAGTGATCCCTTTAAAATCTTTCTGGTTAAGTCTGTATTTCCTTTTACCTCCAAGAAGTAAGTGACAAGGAAAAGTTATGCTTGGAGCATCTTTGAAACTAATCAGAAAGCATGAGCATGTGAAATGCCTATCATTTTGGATGTTGAAATGTTTATAACATTATTGCTTGTAATAGAAAGATGTTATTACCTTACATTATAATGGTTTCCCAAAGTCTTTCATCACTGCTGATTAAAATCATATTGCTTCTATTTGCTGCAAGAAACTCACTTAAAGGAAAAAAAAAGAAAAAAAAAAAAAAACACTTTCCAGATTGACTTGAGAGACTGCTGTGACTGCTCTATCAGAAATGAAGCCAAGCTGAGGGGATCTTTAGGTGCTACCCACCTAGGATGCAGTGAGCAGCACTGGGTGTCCTACAGATTCGTTAGCTTTTCTTTGTTTAATCTAGTTTTTAGGGCACAGGAAAGTAATGTCTCAACATTACCAAATGTGACTTTTTCCCTCCTCTTTCTCTAGGTATCAAGGGGCAAGTACATACGTTTTATAGCCAAACATTACAAGAACCATTACTGGTCATACAAACCATTTAGTTTTGTGGTAAATGTGATTCTGTTTTCACAATAATAGTTGAAATATATTGAGTCTGACTTAAATCCAGTAATGCATTTAACACTTTTTTAAACCCTCAAATCATCTTTGCCTCCTAGCAAGTTAAACGAAATTTTTCAAATATATATCAGATTAGGAAATAGATTGGTTAAGAAAAAAAAAAAAAAAGAACCTGAATTCTGAATGCAGCAGTTTGTTTTGTTGTTATTCAAATTATTATGTTTTTAGACAACATTATCCCAGCTGTTGTCTTGCAAGGATAGTTCGTATTTACTGACAGCACTATTACTGATTTCTATTGCTCAGTGAATTCTGATATATATAGATATATATATATCTATGTATATCTGTATACATCTTGTATTTGCAATTAAAATACTGAGCTATTAAAACTTGTGAAAATATTTGTGAAACCAAAGTATTAAAATAAGGCAGAGAAGATAAGCAGATTATTTGCATTCAAAATAAAAAAATTTGTAAGTCATTACTGATCAAATTAATACAAATATATTTCACCACTTTCTTCATGAATGCATTACATTTTTAACACAACTTTTACACAGTGATCTTTTTTTTTTTTACTATTTATACCATCTGAGAAGAAACTATTTTAAATGTTTAAAATACTATTTCAGTTCTATTTTCCTTATATTCCAAATAAATAAAATCCTTAAAACTTTTGATGGACATTAAGTATATCAAAAGGTCTCTTTCTTTTGAGTGATTTTTTGCTATGTTCACATTAAGATTAAACATGTTATATCAGCTTTTGAGAGTATTTGAGAAAAAATCTGATACTGAATAATTTTAGGTAAGAATCCTCTATGATCCTTCTAAATTATGGTGTTAAAAATGAACTCTGAAAATTCTGCAGCTGAGTCACAGATTTGTTTTCTGCCCAGAGCACTAATAATAAAGTGTATTGACAGAATTATGATCCATCTAAATTCACATTGCTTCAGCCTTTGCAAGGTTTGGTTAAAAATTCCAACTGGAGGTTGCACAGCAGGTACCTCTATTGTAGAAATTGTGTATTTTTAAAAAAATAAATGAGCCAGGACTTTTGTTTTACATTTTTGCTCACAATTGACATGCAGTGATTTAAGCAGGCGAAAGAATTTTTATTGATTTCAAGATTAAATTTAAGCATAGATTCTGACATATGATGGAGTTTTTATTGCTATTTTAAAGATAGGTATTGGGTCAATAATTTCATGGGAACAGATGGTTTCAATTCCCTGAATAACAAAATGCAGGGCGTGCTAAGTCACAGTACATGTCGTATTTCCATCTAGTGCGACATTTTTATTAGGCACACGTCTGAGACAGTGACGGAAGATGCTCTCAGTTGCTCTGTTTTCACCATTTTTTCCCTTTTTATTTTAATATTTACCATTTCTTTCTTCATGACATGTTTCCCATTGAACATTCTTATAGAAGACTCAAGAGATCTGATCTCTAGATCTTAATAAATTTCCAACCTTGAAGACAAGAATTTAAGCAACTGGTCGTAGAAAAGGAGTAGACTCACTAAAAATCCTTTCTCTAAACACTAACTTCTTGGTTTAAAAAAAAATGTAGTTTCCTTTTCAGCATCTTCAGTTCACTGATCATAATAATAATTATATTTATCAGTGTTTTTTAGATTTCTAGTGTTTATTAGAGGAGATATATTTTGTACAAATAAGTGAACTATATTCTAACAGGATAGCACCAGGTGACACTGCCAAACTACCCAAGTTATAACCACTTCCCATACCTTGGTACTCACAGGAGAGGGAAAACAAACAGAAAGATGGGAGGAACGAAGGATGGAAGGGCGGAAAGGAGGGAGGGAAAGAGTGGACAATTCGAAGTCCTCAGAGTTTTTTAACTGCATTCATTCTTTTCTTCAGATCACTCTCTCCTTCTTGAGAATCTGAGGGATTGATAGGTGTTTACTTTTTCCCTGAAGAGTCATATTAATGTGACTTTTGTTCTACTGTGCACTCCACCCTTCCTGCCTTTTATTGATCCTTAATTTTGGTAAATCCTGAAATCTCTCCCCTCATCGATCTGTCACTCATGACCCCGGGCAAAGCATCACACTGAGCTGCTGTCTGTAGGCTGTGTGTACCCCTGGTGTAATCCAAAGAGATATTTATGTTACTGCCTGCCTGTTGACTGTGGAAAGAGACCTGTTCCCTTTTCTTTTTTGTTAGCGCGTCTCTCCTGTACCCCTTAATTCAGTGGAGCATATGATTTAAGAACAATGGATCTTTTTTACCCCTGCTCGAGGGATGTGTATTACTTCATGCACGTGAAGGCGGGGTGACTCATGTAGTTAAATGTATCAGTATGAGTTCATACATTTAAATTCATACTCAGAGATTCTTTTTTGTGTCATAATCTCTTGGGCAGGTTCCAACAGCAAGTGTGGCCATCGAAGGGGCATCCGCCTTAAACCGTGTCCGCTGGGCGCAAGCTGGCAAGGAAGTTGCTGTTGGAGACTCTGAAGGCCGTATTTGGATCTATGATGTGGGAGAGGTATGTGTTTGTTTGGTTTTTGTTTTCTGTTTTTTTGACTTGGGTATCTACTTTAAGGTTCCAGTGAAATTATTGACTGAGCTTCTGGGTGCCAAGAACCCTCTCAAGTGCGTTTGCAAATTTCCATTGACTTCAGCGGGAGTTTGGCAAGGCCTCCTTGGGGCCTCATTTGGTCTCCGTCTCTGTGCACAGGACACTTTAGTTAATGATCTGGACTCCTTTTAGAGGACCGTAGAATTCCCAGCTTCCTGTGATGAAGCCTGGTGCTTCTCAGCAATTTCGCAAAAATAAAAGTTTACCAAATGCATCATGTTGATCATGGAGTTTGTTGCTTACTTTGAAAAGTCAGGGTTTAGTCAGCATATTTAATTAGAATGTAGATTATTTTTTAAAAAGAGTAACCAATTAAGGCTGATGTTAATCAGAATTTTGTACCATTTTTATGGCATTTGAAGTTATATGACATATGTATCTTTCAGGTATGTCTTCTTACATGATATTTAAAGTATTTTAAATATCATGATATATATCAAAGGAAGAAGCTTACATCTTTTATTTTGGAGAAAAATCTCTTTGAATTTGTATACTATCTATATTTCATTTTATATTATCAATCAATGGTACTTAAGTTTAATGTGTTAATTTTTACTCTCTGAGACGTTATTGGCAAAAACCATCACTTCTGGTGAGATTAAAGAATTTTTTCCTTAAAAGCAAAGAAAATATTGAACTTTCAAACAAAGCAAAAGAGGAGTGTTGTGTGAAACTTCTTTGGCATCATTTGAATCTAATATTTGCATTCCAGTGGGAAAACATACCACATTTATATGCATCATATTCCAAGCCTAGAAAGTATCTGTGAATAACTGCTGGGAAAGGTTAGCTGCTTATATTGAGAAGGGTGCTTTATGATCTTATCAACCAACATACTGTAAATTTGACAGTTCCAGATTGTTTACAGTGGGACTTTTGATAACACTTTGGTACAGTTGATTATGTTGAAACAAACTAGATGTTCCTTTTTAAAATTCAGCTAGAAACAATCATTTGAATGACTTTAAAAATGAGAGCTTTCTTTTCTGTGATACACAACTTCAACAACTATAGAAGAATCTCTTGGTTTTTTCCTACTTCCCCAAATGACCCTCCACCTTGACTATTGATGGTGCCACAAACTGAGTCATTCCAACTGTGACGAAGTCTCTTAAAAATGGCTTCTAATGGTAAAGATACAAATGGTTTGTGATTATTGATGTAGTTTGATGTATTTGGGGAAAAGAATATTTTTTAAATTGGAAGTATCACTAGTAGTTTTGCAATAAGCATTTGTCATACTTCATCAAAATAATTTAAAACAATGATGACAAAAGAAATATTCTTTATTGAGTCATTTCATAGAGTATAAAAAAGTGAGCAAAGGGAAGCATTTTAAAAAAGCAAATAAGCTTTCTTGCTTGCTTTTTCTTTCTCTTTATTTCTGTCATTTATTTATAGCAAGTATAACTGTGGGAGAAAAATAAATGTGGAGATATACTCAGAAATGAAATTTCAGAAAACAAATAAAATTTAAAAGTTCTTCTCTTATTTCCCTTGCATATACATAATATCCTTTATATACATAATATCCCTTAATTCTCCTATGAGTCAGCATTAACTGTTTTATCCCTATTTGGACTAAAAAACAGAATGGTTTAACAATCTCATTTATTTCTAAAAGGACCATTTGAAAAATCTTTGTGCTGACTTAAACATTATACACACACATCTATAAATACATACACACATACATACACACAACGTCTTCATTCCATAAGAAAACAGTGTAGCATATATACAGAATTTTCTGCAGCATAGTGACTTTATAGCTTCTGGACAGAATTACTTAAGCATGACTCACATTTTGAAAGTATACAGGATTTTATGAAAGTTGCTTGAGCTGATATGTGACTGCTAAAACTTCTTCATTTCTGAATTGTAAAATGTTGTTATACTCATATTTCTACTATCGTACTGGCAGGTTGGGCTGGTTTTCATTTTTGTATTATTGCCCTTGCTTTTCTAAGTGATATTACAGACTATAGAAATGTCTGCAACTATAGGCCAGTCTCGCCTATTGTCTGGAGTCTAGACAGGCTATAGAAAAATCTCAGTGACATATAATAGGCTAAACAATTTGTAAGGTTGCTTATCCTTACAAGTTCACTACCAGGAAAAAAAAAAAGGATATACTATTTTATTGAGCATAGGTAATATTACAATCTTCTAGCCCTTCTTTGAATGAGCAAAAACCAGAATAGGCGTACACATTTGAAGAATTCTTTCTGTATTGTTTGATCATACGCAAAGCAATGCATAGCTCAGAGTCAGGCTTAAGAAAATCATTTTCTCCTAACTATACTTTTTTCCCGAAGAATTTTTGTCAAGCATCTTAGGCTTATTTTTGAGGTGAGGAGAGGCATTTCTGTTTTTCCTTGCTCGCTTCTGTGCCTTACTGTAAACCTCCATAAACCACGACTGTCACAGCACCATGGACTAAAGGGAAAGATGACCTCACTGCAGCAGAAGCATAGCAGAAGTCCAGTCCTGAGAGATGATAGATCCCTTCGTGGGCAAATGCTGCTATTACTGTAATTACTGTGGCACCATTCACTAGCCTAGAACTGACGGAGCATAACTGTACTTAGAAGAAAAGTGCGCCCTCTAAACGGTGCCTTGCCACCCTTCCAATGCAGCTAAACTACAGAAAGCCAGATGAAGGGCCTTTGCCACAGCTCGTCCATTGAGAATTAGAGGTCAGATCTAAGACTGGTACATGGCTGATGAGAGGGAAGAGGTTTGAGCAGGAAGCAATTTAAAAAGAACAAATACATAGGAAGAGGGAAACAAGTATGGCATTGAGGATCAAATTGTCGGTAGACTGTGCTGCCATTATCAGTATTCAAAATTGGTCCTCTGGTCCCCATTAAAACTGAATCTTTTGCCAGGGTCAGACTGGTCCTTGCATAGAAAGCTTTGCTTTGTGGAACTTTCTAGAAAGAAGATGAAATGCTTTTAGATAAACCTCATAATGCAATCCGTATAAGAAAATAGTAGTTTTTAGAGTCCCTGTTGTTGATCTACTTTCCTTGAGACTTTGGCGTATTGCATAGATGTCTGCCTGTGGGAAAACAGCTCTCTTTTTTTCACCATTGTTGATTCGACTGAGAGCTCTGTTGGTCTGGGAAGGAAAGAGAAGGCAGCAGCTGTGTTTTGCCGAAGTCTGTTTCACAAGGAAGCTGGCTTTGTGGGCCTGGGACCTGGGCCGTTGCTGAGGGCCTTCTCCTCCGGAAAGCTCTCAATGCTTGGTTGTCATTGCCTTGAAATTGGTCAAAAAGAATTTTTTTTTCAACAAGAGCCTCCATGTTTTTATTTTGCACTGGACCTGGGAGAATATATAGTTAGTTATGTCCGTAAGAGTATTGCCCTCAATACTGATCACAAAGCAAATTAAAAATGAGGAGTTTCGGTTCTGAGCTAGATTATTAAGAAGGAGAACTCTCTAGAAATGTGGTTGAGTGCAGTACCTTCTATATGATCTTATTACCCATTTCTCAAAACTATTTACAAATGTGACTGAGTAAAGGTTTTGCGATTCTGTATTACACGTGTGTCATCAAGGGTATACATGTGGGGTTCGGGATAAAGGAAAATTTCTCATTCATCTCTCCACCACCTCATGTTGATCGCATCATAAGTTCAACTAGAAGTGTAATACAACTTTTGGGAAGAGATCTATGATGCCTGCCCCATCAGATGGAATGAGGGAGGACAGCCTCTCTCAGCTCACACCATGGTCAAGAACTAACTCTTTGATTAGAGACACCTCTGGCCACTACGGAGTCATCTCCACTCAAGTCCAGGTAGACTTGCTTTCCTGTGAGACCTGGCCCTCGGTGAGAAGGGCGCTGCAGAGAGGCACTCTGGTGTCACCAGTCACTAACTGTCGTCTGCCTCATCTCCTGTCCCAGCTGAGGCTGCAGCTGCTGCAGGGAGTCCCAGCACTGTGCCCCTACAATCATGTCCTTCCCTAATACGTCCAATTATCCTCCAAGACTTAGGTGATGGCAGCGAGCAATGGCGTGATTCCAGATTTACTGATGCAATTTGTTATGAACTTCAGAAGGGATAAACAGAAGATTGTGTATGAGCTCACTGAAATCATCAGATTGAGTTTGTTCGCCCCAACGCCCTTTACTTTTTGCTACATTTAAATGGAAAAGGCATTAGTACTATCTCTGGGCCTATGACTCAGGAGGTAAAATATTAAACAACCATGTGTTTAGGTAGACCACATGATGCTGTGTTTATATAGCACACATTTGTGGTTATTTGATGTCAGCTTTGTATCTGGAAAATACACTGTACATATTTATTTTCACAGATAGGGGTCTATTTTCTTTGCAGAACAGGTGCTTAACTCCTATTAGCAAAGATTGAAGTTCTGTGACTCTAACAAAAGACGGAAGAGATCTCTTTTTATTATTTGGCTGTAATTTTTATTTTATTTGTGCATTTAGAAATTACTTAAATGAACAATGGTTGCATACATCATTTAATTTTTATGAGCTTTAAAATAAAAAAAAAATGAGTCTGACCATTGAAAAGTTTAGGGAAACCTCCAAGCTGTAGGATGAAATATGTTTTGGTGCTATACATCTCATCCAAATTGAAACACGGGTACCAAGTCACGAGGAAGCTCTAAATACAACCTGAAAACGTTGAGTGTACTCCAGGACTCTCATAGAGAACTGTTAATCATTGTTGGTTTTTTTTTTTTCCCAAATGATGTATGAACACACATTTTAAAGAATTAAAAATAAAAATGACTGTCATGGCTTTTTTTTACGAAATAATAAGATTTGCTGTGTATGTGGAGCTGATTTTAATGGCGCATGGGCCAGTGAGTATAGAATTATTCACGTGTCCGGGTGATTGATAGTCAGCCTATCTACCTGTCTGTCTCGCAGATGTGTTTTATAGAAAGCCTGCTGCCATTGTTAATGCTTCAGTGCTGTCACACAGATGCGGCTGTCATAAATATCCCTAACAACGATGTTTGCTGCTTATCTGGATTAGTTAGAATGCTGTTTGCAGCTCCAGTTTTGAAAGAAGCAGTTTACCTTCCACCTCCTATTATTTCTTTTTCCATTAACCTCTTCCAGGGAAGATTTTGTTTTTAGTGGTGATAAACACATGTAGCTTTCAAATCCCTGATATTTTTACAGTAGTCAAATGAAAAAATTCCAAAATCATTTTCAATTTAAAGTAGGATTTGAAAAATAAAATGATCACTTAAAAGCTATGATTTGTGAGATGGATAAATCTTCTCACCCTAGCTTTATTTGTTTGGTATTCCACTGACTAATTACCAAATAAATATGTATAAATCCTTAAACTCAACTTTAGTAGCATTATAAATAGCTTGTCTGATATGACTATTTGAGGGACCAAAAGAATACCAATTATTTTCTTACAAATTTCAATAAATACACTTGACATTGAAAAATTCTTGGGAAGGGAAAATGCAGATGAATATGAGAGATTAGATGTTACTGCTAAAAAAAAAAAGTGTGATTTTTTTAAAGTGTCTATTTGAATGTTTTAAAGCTGAAGTGGAAAATTAGACTCAAAATTCTGCTTGGAATTCCAGTAGTAAAAATGACCTATGGATTGTACTTTTGAGTGATGGTCAAGGTGTTAGAAGAGCCTCCAGTGGGTTTCACAGCCAAGAGAATAGTAATGAAAAGAATGAGCTATTTTTCTCACACTCTCAGTAGCAGTTCAGTGTAGTAGAATCTGATAAGCTGGAAGTTCTGGGAGTTGAAAGGGGTTTGAGTGACATAAAATAAATACAATATATTTCTGAATTTTAAATGGATGACACATAAACCATGATATTTTACCTTGTGGAACTATTTCTAGGACAGAATCTATATCGACTCTTGTAAGAAGTCTAGTCTTCTATATAAATAACTCTCTTTCTTGGGAAGAGGGTATGCAGAACACAGAATACCAAAGTTTAACCAAGAGTGGGAAATTCAAACAAAAGTTTCTTAATGAAAAAGAATTGATTTTGAAGCCAGCCAGTGTAATTACTATGCTTTATGAAGCCCATTACCCCCTGCTCGGGATGAACCTGACTACATGCTAAGCCCTGGCAGTGTCCAGAGGAGAAGGGCACAGCTGGGCTTCGCTTAGGGACGTCCAGGGGTGAGCACCCCAAACACTTAGGTTTCTCATTAACGGAACATGGCTGAGACTTGCTAGATTTTGAAGGTCTTTTAAGTACTAAATGGAGAAATAGTATCCGTTTCTTAAACTAATGACAAACACTTCCCTTGATTTACCTTTCATGAAAGAGAAAAGACAGACAAAAATTCTTCCAGGATGCCAAACACCCAGAAAATCCAAATAGCTAGTTCTGCCAATAACATCTAGATATCAGATATCATAGTAGCGAAACATTAGGATTCTCAACTGAACTGTTCCGATTTTATCTGAATTTTTAGTGAAATGTTGTGCAGTGAAGGCATATTCATATGTGCAGATTTGGGGAGCTAATAAATATAATTATATAAAACCAGCCACTTTGAAGTAATATATTAATAAATTTCTTTGTCAGAATAAATTGCATATATTTAAAAATAATTCTGGTAAAATGTGTGATTGTAATTTTAGTATTAACTTGATTTCTTCTGGGAAAAATGCTTAATTTTTAAAAAAAGGTGCTATTAATTGCAGTTAATGTTATAATTACTCATTTTATAATGTAGTAGCAGTGGCTTTCATTTTGATAATATATTTAAAAGATCTTGATTAGGTTAATTATTATATAAATAGTATGTTTATTCAGGTAGCATTAGTTTATGGAAATGAATTTATAGGATTAATATATTTTTAAGCAAATTTTTTTCTGAATTGATACAAAAATACTATCACTGTTATGTATTATGAAGTGGTTGATTAAATGAAAAGAAAGCCCTAATATCTAATTTTATAGAAACCTAATTAATGCGTGTATAGTAATTTGCAATATTCACTGAAATTCTTGCATTCTCATTTTGGTGATAAATGGTTTATAAATATAAACCTTCTGAAACAAGAACTGGTTTGTATAATTAATCATCTTTATGATTTTTCTGTGGTTTCAAACTGTCGTCTTCAATAGCAGTTTGGATTCTGAAGCAGTTGTTAATTATAGTGGTAATTTTTTTACGGCTGACAAAATGGTGTTTAGCTTTAGAATTTCAAAACCGCTAAATTTTATCTTGAAAAACTGCTGCTTAGAGCAGTAGCTTCAGATCACAGTTTAAGAAGCCCAGTGTGAAGTTGTTCCAATCATCTGTGACTCTAAAGTGAGCACACATCTGTACAGAAACGGAGAGCTGTTTCTTCAGTGTGTGTATGCTGCCAGAGGCATCTCTAAAGTGCAATATGAAGTAAAATACCGGCGTGTGCATGTTGATGTGTAAATATTTATATACTGTATAGGGGGGACTTGTAAAGTGAGGAAGTGAATGAATCGCTGTATCCCACTTTCAAGGAAAGTTTACATGCATTTTTGAGAATGTCCACTATCAGATCATCTTTTACATTTTAAAACATGAATTGTTGATGATTTAAAGAACATGCAAGCTTCCGACATTGCAGAAGTTTTTGCCCTTTTATTTTTAAGCTAGTAGGCAGGTAGAACTGGTCAGTAGTCCATTCCTAAGCTCTTTCTCCTAATAACCAGCCAGTCATTTCCCAGTATTTAGATTACATCCTTTATTTTTATTAGTGTCCACATTACGTTTCCTTAGATAGAAAGTGTACATCCTCTAGCACTGTAATGACTAGCTGCCCTGTTGAGTTAGGGAGAAAATTCATGTGGGCAGTCCCCCTCTGGCCAGCACATTGTTTGGTAGACTTTTCTCACCTTTGGTGTGCCACATCCTCTGAAGCATGCGAAGTGAGTACTTGACAGCTGTCTATTAGAATATGCTAACCCAGTCTAACACAATTCCTGGCACACGATAGCCACTTCAGAAATACTTGATGGAGGTGCATGAATGATTCACATGTGAAAGAAAACAAATCCAAAATTTAATTGTTAGGGCATTCAGAATGCAGCACCCAGTTGACTACAGATGGATTCATTGAACTATATTTGCATGGAAAAGCAGATTTAGAGGAGTACTTGTCCTTCCTCCTCTGTCTTTATCCAAGTCTCTCTCCCCTCCCGTGCCTTTAAAGCCAGCGATTGACCACTAGTGCAGTGAAAGCCTAACAGTTGATGCAAACATTGTCAAACAGTTCCAAGCAGTTGGAAAAATGCTTCCTTTTCATTGTGATTTTTTTGGACACTATAGAGATGGTAAATCATGAACTGCATTATAAAAATACTTCTTTTATGCCCAAACATTCAGTAGGAGGAAATGACATTTCTTTTATTACCTTGGTAAATGTTTTTAAGGTGTTTAGCAATAAGCCTTCTTTTTGTCAAAACTGCTTAAATACAGTGGTTGCTAGGAATTTACTAGAAAAACCTATTACTAATACTATCAGGAAAAGAAGGGATACATGGTTAGTCAGCTAATAGAATATATCAGCTTGAGGAGCACATGATTTTTCATTTTTCTGCTATTTTCTTGATCTTTTGTGTTATGGAAAAAGAGGTAATTGAAGTTTTAAAAGTTTATTTTCCACCATTGCCCATCAGTCACAGTTTTTAGCATTTTTCTTCATCTCTTGGATACAAATGGAATATTCCAAATAGTAGAAAAAAATAATAATGCTTTGAAAATTTCTGAAAAGAGGATAGATAATGTAATTTTAAAACAAATACAAACAAGGACAGTTTTAGTTCATAGTGAATTAGCTCTTTCTTCGGCATTTATTGTTTTTTTTCCTCACAGGTAGAACTTCAGAATTTTGTCATGATGGATAGAATGCTAAATTTTAGCATAAAGAATAGTTTTAAAGTGTTAAGTCTTTAAAATGTTTAAAAGAAATTATTTTCCTTCGATATTTACAGGCTTATTGAAGCTGACATAAACTCACGTCTGTTACTGCTGACTTTTTCTGTTATATCCTAGTTTTATTTCTCACCAAGTTACTTCAGTGGTAACAGATTTTTTTTTTAAGTGTTGTTCAGAAATATACAGTAAAAATAAATCACTAATTTAAAGACACAGGGAAGATAACCTTGGGAAAGGAGTCTTGAAGCTTCATGCATAGATGAGCCTTCTCTTAGAAAAGGAATGTTCAGATGAAATGAAAATTTAAAATAGTCCAATACCATCAGCATATTTGCTGCTAAATTTCACAGAAATTGTAACCAATTGACTAGTGAAAGCAGGCTGTGCAAAACAGAGGCTCGAGTGATTCCTGCTTTCCCCACTTCTCTGAAACTGCCCTAAACACTAAGCTACCACACAGTATATCTTTTGGTGGTGGAGCACTGTAGTACATTGACACCATGTGTATACTGCGTGCTGGCTCCGAGTCCTGGTCCGTGGTTTCATCCATTGTTAACAGTGATGCTAGACTCTCCTGAGAGTTGAGGGCAGCAGTGCTGTATTTATGTGAAGCAGGCCTGCTTGGCTGTTCCTACGGCTGTTTCATTGCTTATTACCTCCCACTTCGTTTCCCTCTGTGTGTGTGGCAAAAAGAAGCATCCGAAAAAATATAGGCTTCCTCTGAACACAAACGTGTATCTGTATACCAGGAAGTCAACGATCTCCTGACTTTGGTTGCCATTAATAATCGTACTTTTTAAAAAGCTTTTGGAGGTTGGAGGGGTTTAGCAGTCATCCCGTGGAAACTGACATTGAAGTCCAAGATTTCTGCAAATGCATTTAAAAATGATGTGGATTACAGTAGAACGACGATTTGTAAGATATCTTTTTAACAGAAAACTGTGTTTAGGTTAATGCAGGAGGTGAATTTTGGTGAGTACGGTGTCTGTTCAGAATCAGTGATTAACACGGTGGTCCCACAGACTTTTAATAATTCTGTTTAATTGAAAAATTACAAAGATACTTATGAACCATACATTTGTGGAATATTTATCTCAAACCTACTGTCCTGCTCACTTAATTTGTTTGCTGTGATTAACGTATCTGAGATACCAAACTGAAATTACTGCATACTTTTTTAATGTCTCAATTCAACATTTTTTTCTAAATTAACCTAGTTTTAAACAAAGCAATGCCTGAGACAAATACTTTTGACATCAGACACATGCATAAGGTTGATAGGAATTACTGCAGATAGCGTAGCTATTTAAAATCAGTTACTAGACCCTAAAGCCCTTAAAAATTGCTAAAAACTGAGGGAGGTTTGACCGAGGACTGTTCAGATTGTTAGCCATGTGCTTATAAAAAGGGACACATGAATGATATTTGTGTGTTTAACCTTGGTTGTAAAAGTCATTGATTTTTATAACAGCATGTTCAGCGGTTACAACTTGAGGTAAAAATGTTGAGTCCTCCTGTAGAAAGTATTATAAAAAGGAAATAGCTAGATTAAAATATATTGGTCATGTTTAAAAAAATTTTTTTAAATGTATATATATGAGTATATGGGTGGGTATATTTATAAGGAATAGTTATATTTTTAAAAAGCAATAAAAAGTAACTGGCAGAATTTTCTTTGTGTTCTGCAAAAACTCTTTCTTTTGCCTAGCTCATGAAAGTTAGCTGCTCTTAAAAATCTGACTGAACCGGGGATATAGCTCAGCAACGCAGCACCTGCCTGGCAAGCCAAAGGTCCTGAGTTCGAGTTGCAGTACCAGAAAATGACTGCAGTGGTACCTCAGTTCATGAACTTAATTTGTTCTGTGATTTTGTAAAAGATGACCATGGTTGCGCTTGTCACCTCAAACTGTTTGCAAACAGAGACAAAATTTTGCCAAATGCTTCTGTTTACAAACCAGATTGTTTGCACATGAAAGCATTTGTGAAGGGAGGTACCATTGTGTTTAGGAAATCATTTGTGTGAGCTTTTAAGAAATAAAATATGCTAAATTATGAGGTAACTGCAGCTCTCTGTAGAAGAAAATGGAGGAAAAAGGAGAAGGAAAGAAGCAAGAAAATAAGAAAAATGGAAGAAGGGTCTAAATTTTAAGATGGAAAAACAGGGAAAATAATATTATTTATTCATAGCTTATGATATGCCACATACTGTGCTTTGCAGCTAATGTTTTGTGCCTTATTTAATATTCATAACAGTCCTACAAGATAGGTTTTATGATTTCTTTCACACAATTGAAGTAAAGATCAGAGATGTTTTCTAAGAACACACAACAAGTAAGTGACAAAACTGGAAAAAGAAACCATGATCTGGCTGCTATCTCGGGCAGAAAAGAGCCAGCTCTGGCTGTCCTTGAGATCTGGTTGTGCACAGTCACACTGATGTGTTACGGTGGGGTGGGGTGGAGCAGGGTCCCCGGGTGGTCACTGATGGGTCCCTCAGCCAGAGAAGAGGGGCTAGGTCCACATCGCAGCTTCAGAAACACTAGAGGAGTGCGTGACTGAGAAATGATCCACTTTTGTGAATTTTTTCACGAAGTTTACACTCTTGCTCTTTATTTTTAACCTATCGTCTCCCAAGAACCTTAGATGATTAAGAACGCTCTTTAGAATCTTTTAGCAGGTGATTCAGTACTCATTACCTGACTACTATTCTGCCTTGGAATGCTGTCATTTCTGAAAGGGTCAAGTGCCACCAGACTAGGAAAGTTATGTAGTCTTTGGCAAATCATTTAGTTCCCTTACTTCCCTTTCCTGTCTGTTAGAGATAGATCTATACCCTATTCCTTTGCGTCCTTGTGGTGAATGGAATTAATTCTTGAAGAAAGTTCTTTAAAAACTAGAAAAAAAATGTTGCAGAATTGATACGCATGCTGCATACATGTTGTTTTCCAAGTGTCTGCTTCATCTGAGTGACAGTTTAAAGAAAAAAGACACATGACTAGTCCACGCTGCACGCAGGACTCCGCTTCGGTGACTCTTCTCATCGGCGCCACATCTCTGTTGATAAGTGGTCTGCGTCGTCATCCCCATTCTACAACTGAGGCACTGAGAGGTTAAGTGACTGGCCATTGCCCACAGCCAGCGGAGAGCAGGACTGGAGTATCCTGTCCAACTCTGAGGCTCATTTTGCCTCCTCCTTATGGCCAAATTGCTACCTCCATCACTGCCTTTGGCCTTCGTTCCCTCGCTGTAAAAATAGGGTCATCTCATATCTATTAAAGGGAGTCACTCTTGGAGCTAAGATTTTATGTTAGGAATCAGGGCCCTGAATGCTTTTGGCATTAAAATGCTTTTATATGTTAAGTAAAAAATTAGAAAGCTATCCTCTAATAGGGGGTGGACTAGTTGTTGGTGAACTCTGTTCTAAGGAGCAGTGGGAAAATATGAGTCATCCCTGCCCTCTGATGTGACTTCAGCAGATGAATCTGAAGGCAGAAAATGTTTCCAGATCCTCTTTGACTCAGAACGATATTGAACAATTTTTTCAAACCCTTGTTTATGGTATCCCTTTAACTATGTATTTCTTTCTTCCTTCCTTTCTTTCTTTCTTTCTTTCTTTCTTTTTCTTTTAAGCAGAAAAAAATTAACAGATTACAGTAAGACAGAATTTCAAAACTGGCAGACAGGAGAGTAACAATAATTGACACACTGTATTATTTTCTTCTTATTGCTTCTTAGGTAGTTTCTAATTGATCAAAAGTATTCATCAGCACTAGAAACCTGTGAATATTTTTTCTATCACAAATGCACATTGTTTAGAAATTATTCTAAACTATTATGTTCAGGGAGAAAAATCCATTGTGATGCTCTGATGCTCTAGATTTAGCCTTTGATGTCTTGATAGCATCTGGAAGGCAGGCTGAAACAATGTTATTTACACGCCATTTGCTTTCCTGCTACTTGCTTGATACGCAACAGATATCAAGAAATAGAAATATCTCAGTTGTCACTGTAAGAGGGCACATTCACTTTTAAGTGTTGGTGATATTTAAAAAATATGCCAATAATCACACATTTTGACTGAGAAAACATCGTAACTAATTTTCACCTGTATTTTCTAGCCATCATATTATAAAGGATTCACCACTGTTTTATCACCGAGTGGCTAATACACAATTGGTATTCAGTCAATGCAGGTTGAATATTGAATATATGCTAGTTAGAGTAATTTCATTGTTTAACATGAACAAATATTTTTCCTATAATGATTAAAATATCATTGGATTAAAAGACCCCTAAGTTTCAAGTACATTTAAGGCCTGATGCCTCCTTTCTAGCTTTTTTTAATCAGAGACAAGCAGGTGAGAACAGTCAGGAACTCCCAAAACTGAGGACAGTTCTGTCTAAAAAAATTCTGTTTATACCCTGAGATGTAAAGAGACAAGACCGGCCTTCCTGTTTGTTAGGATACCTGTTTGGCCTTACCTACAAGTAATTCAAATGCCAAAAATTATTACTTTGAGTGTGAAAACAGACTATGAATACGCATTCACACATTCAAGCCAAGATTATACTTAAAGTGCTTCCTGATGGTGATATTTAATTCTAAAAGTGGGGCAGTCTGCAACTCACCTTCTAAATCTAACATTACAATCATCTTGGGTTATTTTTATAGTCAACTGATGAAAAGATATAATAGGATGAGGTAGGTGAATTTATTCCAACTTTTTAAAAGCAATTTGTGTTTTCGTCATGTTCTGCTCTAGAATTGTGTGTGTGAACAAAGCGAACTGTTATTTCTGTGAAAGTTACGGTGCTCTGGAGAGAAGACTTGACAACAAATTTACTTTAAAAACAAGTTTTTATCTAATATTTTGCCAAGCTTTGTAAGACGTTAGCAGATCAAAAAGAAGAAAAAACATGTTCAAATACTGTTAATACTTATATGAGCATGAGTGGGTATTTTTTAGGAAAAGCACTGGTAGTAGAGCACCGTTCATCACAGTTAACTTGGATGCTGTGTAGAGAAATCATTATCTTTTAAAACAGCTGACAAAAATTCACATGTGCGATCTCCATTGGTGCAGGGGGCTAATTCCTTTCCTACTGAATATTCATTTCTGCTCAAAAGTGTATCTGGACACATTTTCAAACCTCAGTGTTCTGTAAACTCTTTAACATCCTTGCCATTACTAGGACATTAACCATGTAAACACGTTTATCTGGCATATAATTTCTATGCATTGCTATCAGTAAAACATTATATAAAGACATCATATATTAATTTAAATTTCTGCTTTGTTAACCAATAATACAATTTTAGGTTTGGGAAATAAACTTAGCTCTGTTTGAGCAATATGCTATGTGTATAGGTTCATACCTGTTGTTTCCTCAATATTTAAAATCAATGAAGTTACAAAGTTCTGTAGCTTTATTCTCACCTTATGTGACAAAAGGTCATAAATGTGTTATGATGATTGGGCTTTTGTCTTTCCCTTAGCTTTGTCTTGTAGTTCTTTTTGGAAGGAATTGTTTGGGCATTGAAAGAAGGAAAAGGAATAGTGGACCTATTTGTTCATGAAAATGTAATCCCAATCCTTGGTTTCTTCTGCTTTCCGTTAGCTTTTTTGTATCTTTCACTTTCGGGGTGGGGAGGCATTTCCCCAGTGCAGTATATTTAAAATTGAACACAAGAATGAGGAATGTGAAATATAAGAAAAGAGCTCAAAGGAGAGAAAGTGGTCCAAGCAAATGGGTAATAGTGTCATTCAGTATGAGGTATGATCCGAACATAGGTGAATGTTTAAATTTTTAAAAATTCATTACACATTGCCAATAATCCCCCCGAAAATAATTCCCACTGCTTCAGAAACACTTATCCCATCCTTTTGTTGCTTTTGAGGCTGGAAGTCCTCTGTCAGAGTATCTTTAGTTGCATTGTCCTCAGGCTGACTTGATACCTAAATCAATTCAAAACATTTATCTTTCATAGTTGTTTGGACTTTGGGGAAGGGACAGAAGTCACGTGGTGCCAGATCCAGTAAATAAGGTGGATGAAGACACACTGTAATATTTTTATTTGACAGAAATTGATCAATGGGGGAAGGTCATAAAACATGTAAATGTTTAAGTTAAAAAAATTTATTAGAGTAAAAAATACATTGCCATTAATCCCACTCAGAACACTCTGCTTTGCTTCAAGCCTTGTTATTCCATCACTCTTGGCAATATATCTTTTGCTGTAATAGTTTTTTTTTTTTTAATTTAAGCATTCATTGTATTATTGTGAACTTGCATCATTACTGAAAAAGAAATTTTGGTTCATTTAAATAACTAGATTAGTATTTAACCATCCAAAAACTTATTCACATGACTAAGTGAGAATTCTTAATGGTATGGCATTTCTCAAAATAAGTTTAAAAGACTTATTCCACCTGTGTATCATTTCCAGAATTATATTCTTGAAATATTTAACCTTGATACTAGAATACAAGTTTAAGAGCATACTACAGAGAATGACATTACCACTCTCCAATTAGTTTTCCTGGAAATACTGTAGCTGAAAGTATAATTCCTTGTAATAAAAACTTAAAGTGCTAATCATCTGGCTCTGTGTAGTGGGTAAGTTTCCAGATGTAGAAGCAATGTAAATGCTCACATTTCTTTGCTTTGTTTTTTTTCTTTTAAAAATATGAGTATTGATTTTGATGAATATGTGTTCTCAGTATTTTTGGAATACGTGGATAGCTTGTGTAGTACTAGTATGTAGATGGACTGACTATATCATCTTACAGAATAAAACTCCAAGAAAATGACCATAATGTCTAAGTCAATTTTATTCTATAGCATATCCTTCAGACTTCTACCCCACCTATTTTTCATCTTTAGATAATTTTCTTTTCTACTCCAGACACTTTCCTGATATCTTCAAGCAATTCATTTTTGGATGCTGTGTAGAGAAATCATTATCTTTTAAAACAGCTAGCAAAAATTCATATGTGCGATTTCCATTGGTGCAGGGGGCTAATTCCTTTCCTGCTGAATTGTACACATAGAAGTATTATGTAGGAGATTGCATAAATCCCCCTTTTTGGCAAATCAGTAGAGTATACTGGCTAAGGAAGCAGATACAGGCACCAGATTACTTTGGCACTGTTATTTGCTAGCTATGCAGCTTTGGTAAGACTATTTCATCTTTCTGTGCCTGAATTTCTTCTTCTATAAAATAGAACTATTTTATTCTGCATTTGTAGTATAAAACTACTACACTAGGATTGTTGTGAGGAATGTGTTAATATATGTAAAGTACAACAGAATTTTTGGTGAATGCTAACTAGTATTTACAGACTACAGTGCTACAGTTATTCATAGTTATGATCATGTAAGTCTTGTTGAAAAGGCCAATGTATTACTTCATATGAGAGAAATTTCTGTGCATGTGAGCTATTCTCTTGCTATGTATATCAGCACATTAAGAAAAGGATCAATCACATTGAATAGAAGGTGATTTCAGAATCTTGGCTAGTAATGCAGTTTTTGTTTTATTTTGTTTTGTTTTCTAATAATGCAGTTTTTATTTGCTGGGTTCACTGTTATGTCTGAACTTCTTATGAAGAATGTGTAGTTAATGTGAGTTTTATACATTTCAAGCAACTTTGCTTTTAAGAGCAACACTATTCTCTCAAATTGTTAGGCTAAGAGCAACACTTCAGGTCCTACTTAATTCAAAGACGAATATTCGGTTTCCTTTACATTCCAAGGAAATGTCTGCTTTGGGAGGAGCCGCCATTCAGGCGTCAAGGCTTGCAGATGTAAAAGATATCTCCTTCACCATTTCTCCATTGCTTTGCTTTGCAGCTTGCCGTTCCCCACAACGATGAATGGACGCGATTTGCCAGGACCCTGGTGGAGATTCGCGCCAACAGAGCTGACAGCGAGGAGGAGGGCGCGGTGGAGTTATCTGCCTAGTGGAAATGAATCTCTTCTCCTCCACCATAGCCCAGCCTTTATGTGCTACAGCTCAGCGTCCTGTGTTTGATGTCCATTCAGTATCAGTATTGTGGTGACATTGTGGGAGCCATATTGTGCCAGCTTTCCTCCAAGTATTCCAGATGATCCATTGATCTGAAATTCACCAGAGCATTTCTATATCTTTATATTTCTGTTTCAAAAATGAAGGGGTAGGGGGATGGGAGACATTTACAGGTTTCGTTGCTGCCTTTTAACTACTTAGTAGCTGTATTTAATAGCTAGAAACCTCTGGTTAAATTTGTGCTTACATGCACTTCTGACATAGTCCTATTAAATCCATATGAAGCCAGATATGATTGGGTGCAGATGTGCTGTGCCCCATGATATGGTCCAGGGCCAAAGACTTGAGATGTGGTGTTTTACATGGTGACTCACATTATGAATGGATTTACTAGAAGAACATTGCTGCTCCTTATTTATTGTAGTGTGCTGCATGGAACATATTTATTTGAAAGCATTAAAATAAACGATCCTAGAGCATGTGCATAATGAGAGGACTGTATTCTCTCTGCTGCTGTTGAGGTTACATTAAGTTCTAAATAACAATTATAGTATGCCGGTTCCACTGAGAACATGGAGTCTTTAGGGGTTTGTTGCAGTGAACAGAATGCCCATTATTTCTAGGTACTTTAACAATATTTCAAATATAGTTGACCATTGATACTTGTCATTCAAGCTAACACAGTCCAACAGAAGTCTGTGGTTCCTAAATATTACACCAGTATTGCCAATAAAATGTTCCAAACCAGGTCTGCGCCAGTGTGGGTAAATCCTTTGCTTGGGGAAAGCCTCGCGATCAAATTCTGCTTTGATAAGGGGTGGGAGAAATACACCAGGGCCGTGTTAAAGATGGATCATGAGTTTATAGGCATTCGACTTGGTTGTATTTAAACCAAGACTCCACGTTTTATTTTCGTGGGAGTGTGTGTGGTTTTGGAAGGGGAGGCACAGCCTTGCCTCTGTCACCAAAGCCATCCTTGCCCAAAGGCAGTTTCAAACTGTGCAACAAAAAAGTTGGATTAAGGTGAAGAAATACCAAATGTTCTACACATCTTTTTCTAAAGTGACACTAGATGATATTTGTTATTATTAAGCTAGGAAATGTGTCCATAAACAACTTGAGTAATTTTTTTTCAAAAGACCATTCCATGCCTAAGGATAATGAAAATAAACGGTGGTTGAGTTATAAAAACCATTTGAAGACAAGCTCTCAGCTTTTTAGGAAGAAAGCCTCCACTGGGGCCTTGTTGGTAGGGATTCCTTGCACTATGTTTTATTTTTAAAATACAGATATATTTTTATCCAAGTGCCCCGTAAGAGCCACAGAAATTAAAACTTTACAGATAAGAAGTGAGTGTCAGAAATAAGTTTAAAAGCAGTCTAATGAAAATCATTGAGGAAAAATCTTTTCTCAAACATACGCTCAAGTGCCTAAGAATAAATCAAAGTCCTGTGAGTTACTATTGTGCACCAGTTCTGAATGATTCAACTGGCTCTGTAAAGCACAAAAAGCAGAGTCTCTTGTGGGAGGTACATGGAATGTCACCAGTTCTTGTTGCTTATATATCACATACCCCACTGTGAAGCTGGTCTCCACAACCGCCCCTCTGAGTCCATGCTGAGCTGGGCTGACCTTATGTAGCAGACAGAGTATGGTTTCTATGGTGTCTTGGTTACTTTGGACTGTTAAAGCAGAATACCGTGCCATAGTTGGAGTGGCATAAACAGCAGAAATGTATTTCTCACAGTTCTGAAATCTGGGGGAGCCCAGGGTCAAGGTCCCAGCATATTTAGAATCTGGCAAACCCCCTTCCCCTCTTACTGGGTTTCATTGCAGATGTGGCCATGTTCTCAGTGCATGCTCACATGCTGGGGGATGATGATGTGAATGATAATCTCATGACTTTTCTTGTAAGGGCACTAACCTCATTTATAAGAGCTCCACCCCTATGACCTAATTACCTTCCAAAGGCCTCATCTCTAAAAACTACTGGGGATTTAGTCTCCAGGTAATGAACGGAAATAGGGTATGGAGTATAAACAATCTACAGACCAGGATAAGGTTGTCAGAAGGTGAAGAGGAGCATCCTTCCATCTCACTCGGCACACACTTTTGGTCCCTAAGCCAGCCCGCAGCCGTTCCAGTGATCCCACTTGGTGGCTCAGATGGAATGTGGTGGTCATGAAAATGTGCCTCTCAGATCTGCTGTCACAAAGTGGCAGTTCTAGATGCTGTGCCCTGAAATCCATCATCATTAATTTCGTGACTGAGACCAGGCTTTCCACAGGCTGCTCCCAGCCAAGATGAGCATGGCAGAGAATCTAAGCAGGACTAGACTGTGATTTCTCTGGGATATCTTTGGCTCCAGGACGCTTTGTCAACATTGCTCAAACTTACTTTGAATTCTACTGCAGTCTAACACCAAAGACCAAGTCCTTCTTATCCTCTTTCCTTCCTTCTCCCTCCCTCCTCCCTTCCCTGCTTTTCTTTTTCTCTCCTACCGTTCCCTTTCTCCTTATCAGGCTTTAACCAATGTCACTGTCTGATGGCTTTCCTAGCATATTATGACTTGGGATATATGAGGCCTGAGAAGAGAACAAAGACACTCTATATCAAACGAATTGCAAGAATAAATCTGTGTATCATTGGGAGGTAGAGGAGTAGCAGTGGGATTGAATTTTGAGTTATCTGAACAAGGGAGCAGAACGTAGGTTGGATAAGCAAGAATTAGCTGACTTTGATGCTCATTTTCAGAATACATGACTATATATACTCTGGCAAGGACTCTAGAGAATAGGGTGGCTCCTAAAAGCCTGGAAAACTAAGCCCAGATTTACTGAAGTAAAAATGACAAGCTCTCATGGTTGATAGTATAAGAGAGAATAAAGAGGCCGAGGGAAGCAGGTATGTGAAAATGAGCAGAGAATGTAGGTTTAGAAGACTTAGGTCATACAGAACACTCAGAATACACTTGGCCAAAGCCATCAGAGATGAGCTATTGACAGAGTCATAAGCACCTCTGGACAGTTTAGTGGTAGCGTTCCCCTACAGGCTGAGATTGATATAGTAGGAGTGGCTGTAGTGGAGCAGGGGACAGCACAAACTCACAGTGATGGTGCCTATCTGGTGGTAGTTAATCCTGAGATGTCAGGAAGCCACCATCACTGTCACAACCAGCTAGATTGGAGGAGCAGTCACGGGAGTTAATGGACTATGGCATTCCTAGGAGCAAAACAAGCAGCCAAAATGGTATTGCCTGACACCTATGACCAATAATCAACGTCTAAAATGAAGGAGCTCAAGGTTGAAGGCAATTACCGCAATAAAAAGTCATGATTCTCTGCTTATTATCCAGATCTGGGCCAATTTTTCAGTTCAGATATCCTTGAATGAAGAAATCCTTTGTTGCTAGGAGGAAAGACACTATTGCAAATCTGTGGTTAAATCTGGGCGTTGTGGTGCATGCCTGGAATCGCAGCACTTGGGAGACTGAGGCAGAAAGATTGCCACAAGTTTGAGGTCAACTTGGACTATGCAGTGAGTTCAAGGTCAGCCTGAACCACATAGTGAGACCCTGTATCTCTCCCCCTTTCTTTTTTCTCCCTCCCTCTCTCTCTCTCTCTCTCTCTCTCTCTCGTTCTTGCTCTCACATACACATACACACACATGCACACCCACACATCCACACCATATATATATATTCATAAAATATATATATATACATTATATAAAATATATGGGAAAGATGTTCAGTTGTGGTCCCTATAATATATCCAGTTAGCACATCAGTGATCCCCAATTCTCCAAAAGGACTTCTATGACCATTTATCCAGGACAACATACAATACAGAAAGAGAAAAATTCAGATACGTGAAAATTGATGAATACAGAACCCGAGTTCTCATTAAAACTCTTGGAGTGGTGACTTACAGTGCCTAGATAATAAAATGGAGTCTTTACTAAGATCTTTATCACAGAGGCATCTTTGGGTCTGTAGATGCACACAGCAGTCATTTCCCGGTTCTCTGGAGTTCCATTAGAATAGACCGATCTGCACTGGATTCCTGTCCTTGGGGTAAGAGCTCCACTGAAGGAAGGCCACATGAAGATCTCTGAAACTGCTGTACTCCCATCACCTCCAGTTAAGATGGGAAATAAAAACTATTACATCTCAGGGTATGGGTAGAAGGATGGCAGGGATAAATAACCCCTTAACGGCCTAAAAGGTGTCAAGGTGTGGTCCCTATAATACATGCACTTGACACATCTATCTGGCTCTTCATAAACCAGATGAATCTTGAAGAGAAATGAATGAATTCAGCAACCAAGTGAGGTCTTTGATCAGATGTGCTATAACTCCTAGAAGAATAGATTAATAATCATCCGATAGATTTAATATACCTCTGGCCCATGGCCTGTGGTCATTGACTGGTGACTGTGTTCTTTTCCTGTGCATCTACACAAGATCAGAAATGGTTTGCACACACATGTGGATAACAACACCTACCTTTGGTTTTGCCTCAAGGCTATGCTAATCTCTCCTTCCCTATCTTACTCCAAAGAGGTCTGCACCACCTCCACATCCACAGTCCATCACAATGACCCACTGCATCAGTGGTATCACACTTACTAGGCAGGACAAATAAGAGTTCATAATGTACCAGAGAGAGTGAGATAAAAATTTAAGAAAGATTCAGGGACTTGCTACTTCAGTGAAGTTTTTTTGAATTCTCCACCTCACCCTACTGCCACCAAAGGCTTAGGAACAAGCTGACATACCCCCTCCAAAGTCAAAGATGAACTGCTTAAGTTTAGAACTTACAACACATATTAGAAAGCAAACAAGTAGGCCTTTTTGGGTTCTGAAGTCAACACATTCCATAACTAAGAATAGTGCTGTAGTTCATTTACTCAGTGGTAAAGCAAAGCATTGGGTAGGACTTTGGGAGTGGGAAACAGTTTCACAGCAGGTCCGCATTATTGTGCAAGGAGCTGTATTGCTTGATCAATACAACCAGGAAATGTGATGATATCGGAAGTGTCAAGGGTGAGAAAATATATTGTGTGGAATGTATGACAGGTGTCTGGAGAGAAATTGCAATGCACCCCATCAGATTCTGGAAGAAAGTCATGCTGTCTGAAGCCGATAACAGCAGCTCTTATCTAGGCCCTAATAGATATGGAGTCCTTTACCATGGAATATAAACCTATCATGCACCCAAAGAGCCATTATAAATTGAACTCCGTCATTCCCACCAGGTCATAAGGCAGACATACAAGAACCCTCTGCAATATGGAAATTATGCATTCAAGGGCATATCTGAGCAGAACTGAGATTATAGCTGTGTGCCGACACACCTAGATCCATCATAGCTCCTACAAGAGCTTCCTCACTATTCTCTCTGCTTCCACTTCTCACCCCTGGCCCTTCTCCACACAGACATCTGAGTGATGTTAGGACACAGAACTGCTCTCGAAACACACTCATAGATTCGCATCCCTTGCAATACAATTACAAAATCTTTAGAGTGGCCCATTTCCTGTTTGATTTGACCATAACTCTTTCTGCGATCTTACTTTCTCATTCACTCATTTTTGCTTGTCCTTTTGAGCTACTCAGCTCTTTTACTCTTCCCTTGACATCGCCATCTGATCACAGGGCATCCACACTAATTGCATCTTCTATCTAAATGCTGAAAACATTGAGTTAGTAAATTCTCATGTGTGTATTTCAAAATTCTACACCCCTGTTCGAATAACGTCAATCATCTGACTGAATTTCAGTTATCTTTTTAATCTGTGAAACTTTCATACTGTCATTGACCTTAGTTCTAAAACAGCAATAGTAACAACAAAAACTTACAAGTTTTGGACTCACAAGTGTCTCATGTTCCCCAACAGAGCACTGAGGAAGAAAACTAAAAATTAGAAATAGAATTAGAATGAGAAAAAAATATAAGTTTTGTATTTTTAGTAGGGTATGATTGTCATACATTAAATGCAAAAATACTAAAAGCTTGTTCATCCAGTGTTAACAATTTTGTATATTCATATTGTCACCATGCATGACATGGAAGGATTTAGCCAGCACAGAAAATATTGTCCTGGTCCTTTTAAGCAGCAGTTGTTCTGATTCTGTCAGCGCAGATTGACTTTGCCTGCTCTTGAACTTCTTGAGTGAAATCATACATATCCTATTATAAAGTCTGGATTATTTTTTTCAAACAAAATAATTTTGTATGTAATTTTATTGCCATTCAATCACTGAATGTTTCAGTACTGTGTTTCTTCATATTGCTGACAAGTATTCCATCTTACGATTATATCATAATTTATTTTTTCATTCACCAGTTGATAAACATTAGTTTTGTTTCCACTTTCAGGCCTTTGATATGAATATTCTTGTACAATTCATTGTGCAGAAGGGTTTTCCTAGGTAAAGAATATGAGTAGAGTTTCTGGGTCGTAGTTTAACAATCTTACCATAGAATCTTCAGATGACTTGTGCAAAGTGGTTGTATCATTTTATATTCACACAAAAAAGTATCAGAGTTCCAATTATTCCACAGTTTCTCTAATGTTTTGTATTGTCACTCTTATTTTAAAATTTTATTTTAGTTATTCTGGTGATAGCTGTGGTTTTAGTTTGTGCATCCTTGATGACTAATGATTTTGAGCACTTTTTGTGAGCTTAATGAACATTTTTATGTATCTTATTACATCTTCCTTTTTGAAATATCTGTTCAAGTATTTTGGTCATTTCAAATTTATTCTTTTTTTTTTTTTTTTGGTATCAGGGATCAAACCCACAATCTCGCGCCTGCCAAGCAGGCACTTACTCCATTAAGCTAAATCCCCAGCCCAATTTATTCATTTATATTCATAGTAGAATAATAATCTTTTTATTATTAATTTGGAAGTCTTCATATATAAATATATATATTCTGCTTTTATTTTTATTAAATTATTAATTTATATGAGTCCTTTGTATATTCTGGATGTAATTTCTTTGTCTGACATGTGTTACAAATCTTATCCCAAAATATACCTCAAAAACTCTTTGATAGAATATCTTGACATGAAAGCATTTCAAAGTTGTTAAAGTCTAGTTTTAAAATCTTTTACATTTAGTATATAATCTTTTCTACTAAATCTTTGCCTGCCACAGGTCACAAAGATACTATCTTACGCTTTTTTCAGGGACATCTTATGTTTTATCTTTTGTATTTTGATTTTAGATGAATCTTACTTTTTGTGTATGGAGTTGGGTAGTAGTTA